>JACJUY010003206.1:60560-81184 GCA_014220935.1 Platorchestia sp. MABIK | reverse complement strand
ATATCACTACGTGCTGTGTTCTTCGTTTTTAAGTTCCTGATGAACATCCGTTTGAAGAAATATGAATTTCCTGAATAATTTGATTTAAAATGACGTGAATGAGCTAATTGGAATTTTGTTCAAAATGTTCTATTGAGTAATCGAGCTTGTCATATCAGTGCTAGGACAAGAACACTAATTACCTAGTACGGTCATTGTTCTACGGTTATTCGTCCAAAAAAATCATCATGAAAAAAAAAATTCGTGTGTTGCATGTGACGTCCGTTGCATGTGCAAGTCTTTTTACTTAACATCTTTCAAAACCCATAATTTTGTTACAATAATACAGTAGTACCAAATTCCCGAATAATAAAACAATCTACAATAGCAGCACAATCTGCAATAGCGACAAAATCTCCAATAGTTCCTCAATTTGGATTCTAGCCACAATTTGGAAAATTACCACAATGCGCAGCCAAAGTTTTTCACCGGGGTATCTATGATTTTAGCCGCCCAGTGCAGATGTTTTCTTTAGAATGCTAAAATCATAAATGCCTCGGCAAAGCAGTTAGACTGTGTAGTACGAGAGTCTTTAATAGCACCACAATAGCATCAGAACGTTCAATCATTCCTCCTAGGAGTATTCGATGGATTGTTACTTGCGTCAAGAATGGCACGACGAGCGCTTGACGTTCAGGGGACCGCTGGCGGAGCTCACGCTCAACATCAAGATGCTGGAGGCGCTCTGGAAGCCTGACACTTTCTTCCACAACGGCCTCGGCTCCTACGTCCACATGATCACCAGACCAAACAAGCTGTTCAGAATCACGCAGGACGGCAGCATCCTCTACTCCATGAGGTGAGGCGTTCATTGAATTTTGAATGTATTGTATTCTCCGACTACGATTACGGTTCATATACGACTCAATGAACCGCTTGAGCTCACCAGGCCAAACAAGCTGTTCAGAATCACGCTGGACGGAAGCATCCTCTATCTCTTGAGGTGAGGCGTTCATTGAATTTTGAATGTACTGTCCGATGTCGCAACCGCTTGGGTAAACGCATTAGGCGTTTATTGAGATCAACTCTCTATCGTTTTCGGAATGCTCATTAATGTACTCATCGTTTGAAGTTAGTTTTGTTTTAGATGAAGCAATTCTCGATAGTTTGGGGCATGAGATGGTTCGTTGTAACACGAGTGCCACTCAGTTAAAATGAACTAAAATACTGAGTGGAATACGATACGAGTTTTATACTGTGGTTTAGTTCTTTGAGACTGTTCATTGTCGGAGTTGCTAATATGATTTAAGCGTTCCTGTCTTTCTATGTGCTCTTGAACCCCACTGTGATTGCGAACGCAGGAAAGCTTCCTACTTGACGTTCACCGACCCATAAAATAAAAATAAAATTCAGCTCTGACGAATTTCATAGCGTCTTGCATACAGCCAGGAGAAATTATATAACAACACTATTACTAACTTGGTAGTTTTTGAGTGAGATGAGAAGCACTCGCTCCCAACTCGTGGGGGGCACACACCGAGAAATTCCACTGATTTAAACGTTGCAAATGCTGCGGGCTTCATTTATGCCCTTAATAACATTTATAAAGCAATTGTTGTAAATAATTCCCCGTATTCTTTTCTTGATAAAAAAAAATAATTTCAAAGTGTGAACTTGCACTTACCATCCACGCATCTCTGTTTCAAAAAATTTGTGCACGGGCCAATTTAGAAAACCTTTGCATCCATTTACGTTTCGAAGTTTGCAGAAAAATTTAAGTTTGAAGTTTGGAAAAAAATTTCCTGCCGTAAACGATGATAATATTCTAAGAGTTTTTCTTCAATTAAATAATAAAAATTAAAATGCTCCGGACTGAGTGCAAGATGTATGGTAAAAAATCATTAACTGTTGAAAACTTACGCTAGTCAATGAACATCCACTAAAATACCTCCCGGAAGTATGACCTGCCAGTAAATTAACATGTCTTTACAAACAGTACACTGTATTTAGAGCTAAATGAGAATGAAAATGCTTTTAAAATTTCTTGATGAATAATCCTACAAATATGTTTCTTTCTAGTAAGATAAATTTCTATAAGTTTTCCTTCAGTCACTCACTTTTTTGCGATTGGTTTACGTTTGTTGTTTATTTTTCTCTTACTTCAAATTGTTCTTGAAAAACTTATGTAACAGAGGATGAGCAGAACCGTCACATAACCGTATTAGCTTCATATTTTATAGTGCAGAGCTTCATGCATTTCCGATAATTTGAATGTAAACTATGTAGGGATAACTAGTGGACTGTTTGTACGTGAATGTTTTAAGTTGTGCAGTGTTAACATTCTATTTTCATTCCACTTACGAGTGAAATTGAACAGATACTACCAAGAAGGGAAACTTGCGATATGCTCGTGTCAGTGTTTTACATGTATCGAAAATTTTAATCTGTACAATAAAATTGACGTATTTACGTGTTGCGTGAATGAAGCTCGAGTTCAGTTTTACAATAGACATGCATAGTTGAACAGTCTTAATAATTCAACCATAATACTTTTTGAATATTTCAAATCGATTGAAACTCGCAGGTTTTCACTGTTCTTGTATTTACGAAGTGCGCTCGTCCATCACTCAAACATCGGAGCGGCTCAAACGAGCGTCCAAGACACAGCCCGAGCCTTCAAAAGCGATGCCCGCCATATGGGGTGCTGTCTGCTGCTGCCAGAGCTGATGGCTTCTTATAAACATGAAAAACATGAGCCATGAATGCATGAATATTATTGTTATCGATAAAGGCGTCTCTCTGACTACGTCTCCTGCGATGAACGTTTTGAGGCACAAACAAAAACGAGGAGTTATGTTTAATTCTCTTCGTTTTAGATGTAAATGAATCTGCTTGCTTAAAAACAATGTGGGAAAGAGAAGCTTGATAAAAATGTGCAGCGTTATTTTGCAAATTCAATCAACGACTTGTTTGAAGCTCCAAACAAAGCCGGTTATCGTAAAAATTAAAGTCAAACAGGTAACGATAACCATCACGATGCACGATAATCACGATATTCATTACAATGCCCATTTAGCTTTATATCAGACTCGAGCTTCAAGACACGAAAGAAGATTAAACATTACGGGCCACGAACTTCATTGAGGAAAAAATTTGTCGATTTGATTAAAACAAATATGTACTTCAATGGAAACATGCATCTATCATCGTGGGACAATTGCGCATATTATATGAGTTATATAATATTTATCTCAAGATTTATTTCGTAGACTGATTTATCATTCGTTCGATCGCTAAAGAAAACAAGAAAATTTGGCATTATCGCGTCTGCGATTTGGATTTTTTGCAAAGTTGGTCACTTGCTATTTCGAGCAGCTGTAGGTAGGGTGGGCAAATAAAATCATTTCGCGAAGTCAACATTTGAGGCTGAATGTTAATGATGATTTGTCGCATGCCCACACCACTACGCGCCACCTCGCGATGGTGCGTAAAGAAAAAATTCAGCCCTGAATGCTGAGCTCAGATTGGATTAAAATACATAGTATAATTCTCATTTGATTCAAGGTTGCGTTTAATAGCTCATTGGAGATTTGTACAAAATACTTTATTGAATAACTCACTACACGATATCAAAAGAATGTTTATTTACTCTGCAACTTTTCCTCTTCACAGGCTCACAGTTTGAAAGTATTCACTTTGCAGTTGATGCCCCCTGCTTCTAAAAAGGGGAATTAGTGAAAAAATTGTGTTGTTTTTAAGTGAAATTGTTTGGTTGGTCATGATTGGATAGAGCAGAGTGGAATCCTTATGTGATGGTAGAGTTTATGCCGTAATGTCCAAAACGCATTGCACAACCAGTGTATCAACATTTGATGTTTGTACTTCATTGGAAATAAACTGTTTTTCTTTCTTTTCGTTTCTTTAGTTCAGGATATCACTCAGCGAATAGTGTACATAAGAGAAAGATGGCGGGTTTCATTGAAAAAGTAAAATTTTTATGCTCTGATCGGATTTAACCAAATGCGATTGCTTGAGCAGCATGTGGTTCATATACGATTCTAGTGCAGATAGTTGAATCATCTTAAAATTTTTTACAGTTGACTCAAATAACAGCATCAGAAGCGCACAAAATTTTGAAACCCTCTCGGATTTTTTATTTTGTCTTTTCGAGTTATACTCAACAATGCATCGATCGAGTTTTGCAGTCACATGCGTCAAAAAGAATTGAATTACATTGTTGACTTGGAAATTTGGTCACGAGAGAACCAGACACCAATTACTGTAGCTGGCGCGTGCTGGCACACGTGGGAGTAACCTGAGAGCTCGGCTGTGCTCCTAGCAGGGCAATTAAAATGCTTCCACGCATGCTGCTTTTTATACTCGTTTGTTAAAGTTGTTCGCTAAATTCCAACATGGTCCCATTTCACAGTGAGAGTAAAGCGGATAAAACGACCTCGTTACAAAAATGCTGTTCTTTGCGAATACTTAGTGATATGCAAATGAGAGTGATTCATTGAGAGATTGGATTTTCATAGCAAAGGAGAGAAAATTGTTTGTGAATTTTACAGGACTGACAGAAGAGCAACCACATGTCTAATATCCCAATCAAACCAAGAAGAGAATTCGTGATGCGAAAATTATCTGCAGCTGAAAGATTTTAGTATTCGATAAATAATGCTAAATTCTATCGATGATAGTGTTGATTTCAAACTATGAGTTTTTGACATTTGAGTTTTTCAAGAATAATGAAAACGTGTAATTTATGATGTATGGACTTAATTTTAAAACTGAGTCTTAAAGCTCAAGGGCAACTTTTCATTGAATTTTTTTAAATTGTATTTTCAATTTAAGAAATACGAAGATCAGTGAACTGCCCGAAAACATAACTTCTCGCGATAGAATACTGAGTGCCCTGAGAAATTTTACTTGTAAAATTAAAATCAAGAGCATCACTGTAAAAAAGAAAACCTTTCATTTGTGAAAACGAATTCAATGCAAAAATTCAGTAATGAAAAAATTTATTCTTCTGGTCAAATTTTGTTCTGTCAGTGACAGACGGGATTTAAGCTACAGCTCTTCCGTTCCAACTACCGAGAGTCACTGGCATTCGTTCTTTCTCAACAGTAATTTAAAATTAATTCATCCTCTAATATAAAAAAGTTAAGACTTTTTTTTGAGAAAAATGTGAAAAACTTAAATGTGAAAAGGGTTTCATCCATACCCACTTGTGAAGCTTTTATTTAAAGTTTAATCCAGGGATACACGTATGTAATAAACGCACTTCTAAATTTCAGGAAAATTTTCATGAAGAAGTGTTGGTGGACGAGCGTCGAATGAACTTCGAGTTGCTGAGTGAATCTCTTAAATTAAATTCGCCAAGACGTTAGATTGCCACAAGAATAACTCGATTTTATCTCGTTTTCCAGGCTCACAATCAAAGCAAAATGTCCAATGGAACTACGCAACTTCCCCATGGACAAGCAGTCTTGCCCTCTCATCATCAGCAGTTGTGAGTGAATCTAGTGAATAATATGAACTGTATGAGTGACATGAACTGCGTGAGTGACATGAACTGTGCGTGATTTTAACTATAAACACAGTTGTGGTTAAGACCATGCATACAATACACAAAAAATATTTAAACTATAGGAGAAAATAGAAAGAGCATTTCGAAATAGAGCTAATTCCTCCAGCTCTCGTAAAAGTGAACATAAAACAGCTGACAAAATTATTTATGTACAGTAGCCACTCCTTCAAATATGACGGCACAGTTCTCACTTTAAATACGTGTACAATAATGATGTATTGTAAGTAATGTTTCTTCTGAAGGAGTTTGCGTTGATAAAAAGTACTGTGAATTACACAACGGATTTAAAAAGCGCTTCATGCTTTAATTGAACCATTTTACGACTTGATAAGAAGCTGTGTAAAAAAAAAGAATCCAAAATTATTATGGCAAATTGATGCAGCTAACTAGTTTTTAGGTTAAAAATTATTAATCAATGGCGAGAATTTGATTGAAAATACAAATTAGCCGTTTCATTTGACATAATTATTTTTCAGGGCTTAATTTTCAAACACGTTACCACCATCATATCTAGTATCTAAAGTAAAAATTGAAATGAAGGAAATGTTAGGTAGCGATAATTTCATTCTTCTTTTCCGAAGATGAAAAAGTGAATTAGAACTATTTCTTAGTGATTGTGTGACGAACTTTCTTTTCATTGTATGATTTCTAGTTTTCACGTTCGTTCCTGATATCTGATAATATCTTCATGTTATGCTATTTTCCTTTAACGATTCAGAGTAAGAAATGAATTAACAGTCTGCATCTCCCCACCTGCGCATTCTCTCGCTTGCAATTACAAGGACACTGAGCCTAATGCGTCCCATTCAGTTCAGGCTCTAGCGCATGCGGTTGAGAATGAGGATTAATTGGAACATATTTTGTGCCGAGCAAATTAGCAATGGAGGTAGTGCGGGAGAGATGCCTCAAGAACATTCAATACGAAGGTTTAGACCTCAGCTTATAACCAACTATTTATCGCTGAATAAATGAGAAAACTAAACTGGAGATCCAACTAAATTTGCAACATAATATGCGGAGAGCAGAAAATAACAAAACAAAACAAACCTAAAATTCAACATCTACTTGTTCTACTCATCACCTAAGGGGGCAAGCATTTTGTTAAGAGATGGTGCTTGCACGTGGATATAAACCGAGTCCAAAATTCTGAGGTTGAAGTTAAATCAGCATAAATGTGAAGCTTTGAATTTATGACTTGTCCATGAGGCCCAGCTTAACAATATTGCTTAATATATGAATATTAGGTAGTGAACTATCATGGTGTCAACTGATCCTGGAAAATTTTGCTAGTCAAACTTCATTTCCGAATTTGGTGTGTGTGATGGGATAGTACAGGGTGACCCATAATAACCAACTCACTCTTTTTTAACAAAATGATAGATGAAATTTGAAGTACATCGTAGTGTTCTATTTATTTTTGCCACAGTCCTAATGTATTGCCTTCATGAATCGCGACTTTTACCCTCTAAAATTATGCTCTACTGAAAAGAACACAAGGCAAAAATCATAAAGCGTTACATCCAGTGTAATGGAGCAAGCATAACCGTGCAAACAAAAAACAAAAAGATTTTTGGTGATCATAAAAGCCTTGTTAAAATAGCACAAAAATTACGAATTACGAACTCTGAATTCATAGAATCCGGATCCACAACAAACAAACAACGCCGTTGCAGACCACGAACCGTTCAAAATGATGCAACAATTCAACGTGTTTCAAGGAGTGTTGCCTCTCAGCTTACAACTTCGACCAAGAAACGTTCTTGGATTGTCTTGTACGTCGTTGCAGCGTATTCTCAAAAAAATTTTGAAATATTATCCTACCCTCAAACAGTAGGAGAGTCTATGGTTACGCTATATACAATTTTCCCCACCGATTAATATCACATTATGTACTAAGAAGTGTCTTCGCCATTCTGATCTCCCAGTTTAAATATTTATAGTTTCTTCCTAAGCTGATGTTTGTAGGAAAGAGTCCATGAGAGAAACCTGATACTTTACAAGCACTAAAACGCAACATCTTTCAAGACATTAGTTGTTTCACTTAAGAGGCCTTGGGTAAAATAGGAAACAGCCTAACAGAAACATTGAAGAAGCACGCGTTCGTTTGAGCGATAATAATGGTCATTTAAAAGATATTAGCTCAAATGCCTGACAAGTAAATTTAATCCCGAACTTTCCTTGATCGTTTCAAATTCTCCCGAGCTCTTTTTGTTTCATAGTTTTCTTGTTATCATAATTACTTACGGGTCACCTTGTACAGTGCTCAGATATGCTGTTCCCAAACAGAGCTGAAAACGTAAACACAACAATCATGACACTGTTTCAGTGAAAAATGTAAAGGTACACAATTCATCGTCCTGTTATTGAACGAGCGTTGCTTTTCTCTTTTTCTCTTGATTAACATCAACAAAAACGTTCTCTTGATTGTAGCAGTCTTTCGACGAAAACTGCGAATTTTAGCTCATTATAAATATCGTAGACACCAATTTTTCGTGAAATGTTTCTCAAAGTAAATTATGTATGCTAGTTTTAGAAGAATAAGTTTTTCCCAAGTGCAAATTGAGGGACGCAAGAGGCTTCAAAAATTTAATTTACTTTGGTAGACAAATTCAAAATGATTTCAGTTGTCGTACATTTTGCCTCATGGATCCTCCCTTGTCTTGCGATGAATTTCTCAGTACTAAAACAATGAGAGAAAGACTGACGTCATAGTTAATAGATAATTCCAATGCAACATAGAAAAATAGTGTTTGAAACAATACGCTACGTTAACTACCCTATTAAATTTAACGATTTGAAAAATATGTAAAATCCTTTAGTCTTAGGATATTATTCAATGATATCTTGAATTTAATTCGGGTTCAAAGTGTTAGAGACTTGATGCGAAGCAAAATATTTTAAAGATCTGAGCTAGCAGCGAGGTCCAGGAACTCGGTACAGACCGCCTCTGAGGCAACCTAGGGTGTAGCCCTATCCTGCCCTCCTGCCCTCTCTGCCCTCTCTGCTCTCTCTGCCCTCCTGCCCTCTCTGCCACCACAGGCCCGGGTTTAATCTCAGAAAAATGAAGAAAGATAAACAGTAAATTTATAAAAACGTTAATACATAAAGTTCAACCCATTTCATTTTGAAAATTACCTAGCTTAAAGGTCATTGAATATTATTCGAAGAAATACCGCAATCCGAAATCTAATATCTAGTATCTATCTAGAGGAGAACCGTAAGAATGTACTTTTTTAGTTTGCAATGAATTAAACAAAAACATTGAAGAACTTAACCACTCTATTCACAGATGATGGGGGAAAACGTCGAGACGTTAAAAAAAGACGCTTTGAACGACAAAACATTCACATTTACTCATGAGCCTGCACGATTTCCCTACAACGACCAATGTTTTTAAGATCATGATGAGTTTATGTCAATAATGTTACTTAGAGCGTAGAACGCTTGATGTTCAGTCGTTTCATCTTAGGAATAAGGCGTGTACCCATCAGAGCAAACATGTTTACCGCAAGAATAATTTAAAAATACATTCACATAATAAAAGCCTTGATGATTTTCGAGTAATGAAAAAGGGTTGATCAACATGTTTCATAAAAGCATGCTGCGAGACGTGCGCCTAAAGCAAACAAACAGGCATTTTTGCTGAACCTAATTCTGATACTTGTACAAAATACAAAGCATGAGAATAGATGAGGCGGTCGGCTTCTAAATCCCAAGCTCCAAATTTTGTTCATTATTTTGTACATTTTTGTTTTGGGATGTAAAAATAAATGGCGGACGCAAGGAAGATGATAAATTAATTTTTTAAGTAATGGAAGCCAATGTCCTTACTCAATTTACTGAACACCTGTGTTATTTTTGAGTCATGGAACCGTCAGTATTTGTAGTTATTTTGCATTAAAATGATAAACTCTAATCGTTTTCATATTCATAAAATTGGCGGCTGAAATACCCATGTATTTAAAAAAAGGTCTTAAGTTGGAAACGCTGAAATGAGGTAGTTTTTAATCTCCAGATGAAAACATCGGAAAATCCAAATTGAAGTAGGAGCGCATAAGCGTTGCAAGTTTCTCTCTCGCTTGCCATTCGCACTTATATCCGAACAGTGGTACATGAGATTAAATGAAAATACTGACAAGATTTATGCTCAAGATTATACTTTATGCTTAAGATAGTTCCAGAATTTCTACGTTTAGGTTACAAATAAACGTAACTGGTTTGGCGAGTTTGGGATAGTTCTTCAAATCTACACGTATACAAGGGTTTGAGGAGATACGGGTGTATGTATATGTACTTTAAATGATAGTGAAAATATGAGATCTTAAAAACAATGTTTAATAAATCCGAATGTCTCAGCTTAAGCTGAAGCCTTTACCAGCAGTTCTAAAATAGAATAAAGTATAGGCTAATAAAATAATGTTTCTAAAACCGAACACCAATAAAAAACTTTTAAAAAACAAAAAAGTCATCTTTTCTTCATCTTAAAAATATTACTCTATTTAAATTTTAACCGAAAATAGTATTACAGTGAATTCAGCACCTGTATTGACTGCTTATTATTAAGGGACGCTAGGATGTAAAGATCGATTTTATATGTACAATAATTTGAAATTAAACATTCAAATTTGCACACTGTTACTTTACATTGTTCTGCATCATTTGTAACTGCTGAAAATTTAAAAGGGGTTAAAATTTTCCCCGTTCTACAACTTCAACCTACATGCTCGGAAAATCGTCCTCTGAAGCTACTTTTGGTGCAGCCAACATATAGCTGGACCTGCACTGCGAACCAACAATAATTTTGAGTTATTCGAAGAACACAGATCATGATGCAGGCGCCTTCTATACCACAAACCGATTCCATCCAGCACCACTAAACTGCTGATATTAGAACGAAATCTATGCAACTTATGAAAATTTTCTACCACTTTTGATATATCTGAGGATGGCATTGCTGTCGCAGGCTTCATGAAAGAGCAGGTGGCTTTAAAACGTCTTTTTCTTTACAGCTGTTTCAAAGTTAGACTTAAATGTTTTCAGTTCTTTCAAGACGAAATGGAAAATTCAATTCTGCTTCTCAACAATAACGACCACATTTACCGCTTATGAGCTTGAACAAAAGAGGTCTTAAATTGGCTACACAAAATGAGCTTGTTTTCATTTTACTGATGGAAATATCAGCGATTTTTTTTCCGTGTTCTTTTTCAGCTTTTTTGTTGTGTTCTGTTATAAAACGGACTTTAATATGTATTTCTTTCTCTCTTATAGTTCTCGATAACGGCCTCAGCTTAAGCTGAGATGTACGGATTTATTGAGCAATATTTTTAAAGCCTGCTAACATCATTTAAAGATTCGTTAGTACAATTTTCTTTAAATAAATACAAATTCAGAAGTTTCTTTTGGCAACAGACGATATTTTATAAATTATCGTTCTACATGAGGGATATCCGTACGTCTATCCTTTCATTTCCAATTGTGTGTCGTCGTAAGGAATTTATAAACTTTCGTCTTGCACAGAATAAAAGAGGCCAGAATAAAAGGCCTCTTGCATTATAAACTCCATTACACTCGAATTGAATGGTCGACAGTAAAAAGCTTTGAGCTCGTAATAAAAGTGAAATTTCAAAACAAATGAAACCAAGCCCACCTCTCTACGGCAGATGATTTTTGAGTATTGATTATGCTGAAACTGGGTAACATGTTTTTGGCCCATCTTACTTAGAGAAATCATACCCAGGGTTCTTGTTTCACATATTGAAAGCTAAACCTGAAGACATATGTTTCTATATTTTGCATGCTTCGATCTGTCATTCTTCTTTTGCCTGGTGTCACCCTGGCTAGCCTTGTGGAATATATATCAGTGGTTTATGTTTGGAAATTGACCGTCCCTTGCTAAGCTCTGAATTAATTATTTCCTTGTGACTTAGTTAATTTGAATGATATTTGTGTTGTGAGAAAACCAGAAAATTTTCATCTCTTCGAAAAGAGGAAAAACATGTAAAAAATTTTTGGCTAGAATTTTGGCACAAATTTGAAATGAAAATGAATTTAGTTGCAAATCTTCTTCAAAATATAATATTTTTTACGAGTTAGCTCAAGTTCATCCAATGTAGTCGACAATAAAAAACTTCGAGTTGGTAACAAGCGATAAAAATTATAAAATTTTGCGACAAATGTGATTAAGCTCATCTGCCTATACAATTGATGGTTTTTTGAACAATCAGAATGCTAAAGTTTTGAACATTTTTATGACCCTTTCTGTGTGCTAGGTTCTTATCAAAGTCTTATAATTTACTTTGATTGTACAGGGTGACGCATAAGTAACGCACCCTTTTAAAAATTAATCATAAATAAACCATGAAAGGTATAACGATAGGGTTAATTGCAAACGATAGAGGAACTCTTAAAGTTTATTTACATGTCGTATCCTGTCTACAGATACCCGGTGTATATTGCGGTAATAAATAAGGGTGCCTTACTTATGCGCCACCCTGTATGTGTGCTTACTTGGCGGGTGTTTGTTCTCATGTTTTCTGGTCACCGACCACAGTGCTTATAGAATTAACATAAGGCAAAATTTAATTTCTATCTTCAGGTAAAAAGATGGGAGAAAGTTAAACTTTTTTGTCACGAAGCTTGAAATTTGAGTCTTTCATTGTAAGACAGAGAGACATTCAGGCTGTTCTTAGCCCGACCAATCATGTATGTATTGCTATATTGTGGATACGGCGCTGTATTGTGGATACGGCCTGATTCATAGGTTCTTTATGCGAAAGATATTTCCCACCGATCCTTTAGCAGGATTTTTGGAAATATTTTTACATACTGATTAATTTCTTTCTTCGCGAAAAGTTTGGTTAATTACTGATAATTCAACCAATTTTAAGGTATAAATTAGTTGAGCACCTAAAAAACCTGACCCAACACGTTATTGGTGGTTAAGTTTAGTGTTAACTGTATAGAGATTTATCCTCTGTTGATGATTTAATTCACGGATATTTGATCGTCTTGCTACCTGCCTTCGCGCAATAGTGGTGACGCTCTCCACTTGTTCGGTTGATCAACGAAGATCTCAATTCTGGATGTGGAACTCTTTGCACCTTCACTTCTCCGACCACGACTCTTTAAAATTATTTATTGTGTGCGATGCTTTTTATCTATTAATTTTTTTGCTTTCCCATCTTACGCGTAACAGGACGCAAAATAATGACTTCGAATCTCTAATCGATGTTATCTAAATAGTTACTACAACGCTTTCTCATGAGTGCTCCAACCTTTGATTTTGTTTTCAGAAATGTATTCTGAAACAATACACATCAAAAATCCTGGTAGGAAGAGGAATCCAATGAAACTCTCTGTCCTTAATTTCCAAGTAGCTGATTTTTTTAGCTTTTTCAACACTTTCCAATTCTCTGCTCAAAAAATCTCTGATACCTCAATGACCAAATCCATTCCTCTAACAGCAGCACGTTCTCAGTATTCCCTATTTTACATCATTTGTTTTCTCAGTAATCCCAGTTTCATATCATTTGTATTCACTTTCAGACGCATATCCAGAGCATGAAGTGAAGTACCAGTGGGACGCGAAGCTGGTGTCGTTCGAGTCCGGCATGGCGTTGAGTCAGTTCGACCTCCTCAACACAAAGTGCACCAACTACTCAGCGGGATGGCGGACTGGACAAGGTAAATGTTACGGGGCATCCCTCACAAAAGCACTGATGATGTTCTGCTAGTTTGAGGGTGTGTCATGTGATAGTCAGTTACTTGTCTAGCTAGTTGTTTATTAAGTTTGAGTCGTGACAAATTTTTAAGCATATTCAAATGATCAATATGAAGTTGAGGAGTCTAAAACGAACAGTAGTAACGCACTAGGCGCTCATGATTATACAAGCCGTGTAAAATTAATTTTCTTTAATAACGTCTTTTAGCGCACAACACGGTTGCAAAAAGTTCACTAGTTTTAAGGCGGGTAAACGAATGATTTTTTGCTTTTCATTTCGCCATCGAGAAAATAAAAAAATGCGGAAGTCAATGGCCTGCCTCAAAAATATTTACCGAAATATATTCTTTGGAAGAACATGCATGAGTAGTTTCAGTAATCTTGAAAATACTACACAGTGTAAATATTAACAATTTTCGTACAATCGAACTACATTTACGAGTGATGAGTAATATAAAAGTTCTTGTATGATCTTCACGCAGTAAAAAATTATCTAAGGGCTCATCATTTTACAAAACTTCTAATTATATAGAGATAGTATTATTATATATAGAGAGTCATTATTTGAAAACATGAGCAAAATTATCTTCAGAAGTAGTAGGGCTGTTCATGTTATTATACCAATAAAATTTCTCTGTATTTACTTTTCACCGCAAATTTCTTTTGCTCCAGCAGCAAACTACTCCGTTTTGCAAGTTAATTTCAATCTACAACGTCATACAGGATATTTCCTCATTCAGGTGAGTTGGGGTACAATGCTGTTTACTAAATTCGTAAAATGAATTTGTTTTATCTATATCAAATGAACGTTATTACGATGCTAATCACGTAATGGATTTAATTTTTTTTCACGACTGCTTTTCTGCTCAACGCTGAATCAAAACAGGAGGCTGAGTGTGAAACATCTTGCTTTTTCTCGATGACAGATTGAAAAATGAACGCCTATATGCTAAGCCTTACATAGTTATGACACTGCAGAGATCTTGGGAACGTTTTCTGTTCAGAAACTATATTTTCTAGTACTATCCCAAGTCCAAATCGACTCTTATTGCTTGATGTTACTTTTTCATATCCTGTTTTTAGAGACGATTAAACTCAACCAAAAATGTCATGCTACGCTCATGCTTGCTGCTTCGTGACGCTAACATTTTCTTGTACTCGTAGTTAACTTCAATTTGAAATCTCTTCAGGTGCTTCGTTATATGATATGCAAAATTATCAAGAAAGTGTATGGCATATTCATGTTAAGAACTTTACTCTCAAGTGAAGAGGAAATTAATGTCAAAACAGGGGGCTATTTATTCTCACACAGATTAAATTGTACAAAAAACTCATGTGAAAATTTGTTAGGCGTCCTGTTTTTCATCTATTGTTTTCACATATCGAGTAGGTTCCTTTGGACGCTGATAATTTGAGGATTATATATTTATCTACGAGCCTGTTTTGTTAGAGACAAGTTTGATTAGCCGAGTTTTCAAGGTGTTTCGAAGTCATAGGGGCGCTCAATTTTGTCTCTTTTACCGCAACACAACAGAAAGATCTTGGAGGGGACGCAACAGGGAGCATCTCCATTTAACATTAATCAATCCGCGAGGGAGGAATAATGCCAAAATACACCAACAAGCGTGTGAAAAGACAACAATTTCAACAGCCATACGCATACCAGAGTCACACTTAGATGCTCACGAAATATTTTAAGATTTAACATTATCAATAATGGACGTAAATAAATTTCCTCTTTCAGGTGTACGTACCCTGTTTCCTGATCGTGGTGCTTTCATGGGTGTCGTTCTGGTTGAACAGAGAAGCCACCAGCGATAGAGTTGGACTGGGTGAGTGGCATCAGATGCAGGAGAGCATCCCAGCATTTCGTCACTTCACGGGAGAGTAAATTGGGCTACATGCAGTGCGACTGAGCGTGCCAGACTGTGTTATCTTTATTCTCAACTTGGCATGCGGAACTTTTTGTTGGAGGCTCATTTAAGTTATTTGTGTTCTTGAGATGAAAAGGATCATAAATCATTTTTTAATGTCTTCATATTTATGACGTACAAACACTCGTAAACAGAACCTCCAGTTACGGCATAGACATAGTTACTGTGCTTATGGCGCACAGCGACACATGGATTTATTGATCTCGATGATCATCTGATTTGTATGTACATGAACATCAAAATTTACTCAAAAAATGTTGAAATCATTGATCATATCACTGATGCTGGGGTTCTTGAACCAGAACAATTTAACAAAATTTAACTCGAAGCCTTCGATAGAAATAGCTGCAATTTTGCACGTATAAAATCCTTTAAATTGAACCATGTGCACTTATGAACAGCAATTCTATGAGCATCTTCCGTACAAACATAATTGCTCCTGCCACAGTACCGAATATAGTTTTTTAATCTTTTCAAATTTTTTTCTTGGACGAGAATGAATTGATGGGCTTTGAAATTTGAAAAGAATTTCAAATTACCTCTCGACTGATTCCTGAGCTAATACAGACCAACCCTCGCACCTCATGGAAAAACCTCATTGCCAAGAACAAGACATGTGTGTCTTAGACGTCCCTGGCCACGATGAATTAAATTATTTTCATTACGGATTTCTTACCTTTCTATGAGAATGTAGCAGGAACACAGGAAGCTTGCGAGCCATAAAAACGAAGAGTATAAATTTCTCATTTGAGGACCCGTAACAAATTTCGAAATAGATAGTTTCCCTTACTTTTATGTGCAAGTCTTTCTTAACGAAACAAACGACCGAAGTAGACAAAATTTCCAAAAAGAGATAGGACTTACCATCCACCAGACGGTGCAAAATTTCTACATGTTTGATTTACTACCTACTAGATAGTGCTGGGTAATATCAACGATTGAAATTTGTGGGACATTTTAAATTTTGGGAGGGTATGAAGTGTACATGTTGTGGTCAAACACTGAGAAATACGAAAGAACCCTTGAGACACCCTGACTCCCGGTATTTGATAAAGTGCAGGTGAGGCGACTGAAAATAAAATGACATCCACTCACGCCCCACAGGGATCACAACCGTACTCACATTGTCGACCATCAGCCTGGACAGCCGGACTGACTTGCCTAAGGTGCACTACGCGACCGCCTTGGATTGGTTCATCCTCATGTCGTTCGGGTATTGCATGGCTACGTTGCTGCAGTGCGCTGGAGTTCATTACTTCACGAAGGTGAGAAATAACGTTATACTGGGAAATAAGAACGGGAATTGCGGATTGAAAGCGGTAATCTTCTCTAAACTTGGTTGATAATAGACTGTTACAGGGAATGATTTGTTATTGGTTCCCGTGAGAGAACTTATTTCCTGTAGAGGATTCGTGTGATTTTAGCTTATGTAACATATAAGATTGACTTCATTAAATTTGAAATGAGCGCCATTTTTATGGTCATTTAGGTCAAAAATTATGCTTTTAGTAATATAAATTATGATCAACATCTGTGACAACAATCCTAATCGTTTCTGAACGTGTACCAAAAATCCTGTTGAGTGGATTATTCATGCTGAATGCATCAGATTTTTAGTTTTGAGATGCCATTGCAGGTTGGGTCCGGCGAGCTCGCGCCGGAAAGCGAGTGGCAGGATGTAGACGGCACAGAAGAAGAAGTTGTTGCTGGCTCTAGAAAACGGTGAGTTTCAGCGAAAAAACTAACCGTGAAATTTCTTGCTTTGTAAATTAGTGCGCGGGAAAATAGTCAAACTACGATGGTAACAGGAATACATTTGCATATTATAGCATTTGGAAAGAAATTTCGAAGTGAAAGGGGATTGTGATCACGAAACACATTTAAAAAAAGAATAAACTCAGGAAATGCTATTGTAATTTTACGTTCAGTTTTTGCACATGGCATTTAAATGAACTATTGTCAAAAAAATCACAGTTTTCAAACATTGCGTTTTTTGGCATAAAGAAAAAGTGGTCATTATTATATTATTATTCGTCTTGAAAATAATCTCCATCTTCATTTGCATCAAATGCTGGCAGGGTCTAGAAAAGTGATTATTCTATCCTTTTATCTTCACAAACATCATTTATTGCACATGAATTCAAAGTTACTTTAAAGTTCATTCAATTTATTACTCAGAACCAGCCTCTTCAAGCAGATTCTGAACAACTGAACGATAACATAAACTTTGGTGTCTGAACCATGTTGAATCGCCCAAGAAAACATTAATGACATGATGCACTCCAAATAGAAGAACACTACATGGTGTAAATTCACCCACCGTTTCCCCACTCTTCCGCGTTATTTCATTGCTTGCAACATTGAATCATGCGTCATTCGAACACACCATATCGATAAAAATGCGGTTTGATTTAAAATGAGAGTAAGGCCATAACCTCAAGCCTCATCAGCACACAATCTGTGCAGAATTTTATCCAGGCCTCAAACTACAAGTTTATTCAGCATGGGCGACGGCGATCGCAGTGTTGTGGACCTCGAAAGCTTCGTACCTAAAGATCAGGGTCAAAATTGTTCGTCATATCGCGGCGTTGAGCAGCCTGGACCTCCTACAACAGCCCAAAAAACCTACCAGCAAAATCGCTCTCCAAACACCGAGCAAGAAACCCGCAAGGATGGGCTGTGCATCACAGTGACTCGCGCATATCAACCTCAAGGACGGACATGCACTGACGCCGAAATGAGCCAAGGTTTTGTCCCCTCTGCGTCGCTGATAACTTGCCAGTCTTGTGAACCCCAGTATAGCTCACAAGAAATCCTGTTGAACGCGAACCCGCAAGTTAATTCTCATGAAACACAATCTTGCTCACAGCCTGACCTTGCTCAAACGCTGTGTCAAAATCAAAACTGTGGCTTCAATCCGAGCTACATGCTGAATGTCAACGAAGAATTTCATCGCAATCAGTGCACTCATGGAGATTTCAATGAACAATCGACCGACCCCCGATGTAGAAGTTTTGTTGCAGCGCAAAAATCTGGAAGGCTTTCGACATTCTATGCAGCCTGGAATTCGGTAAGTTGTATTTCTTTGTTCTAAGTTCTCTCTGAGTTTTGAAAAGGTGATCAAAGGAATATATGGAGAAGCCAATTTCTGTCTTTATCCTGCGAGGTAAAAACCTCGCGTCATTATTAATAAATTAAAGCTAAGTCTCGTTGCTGCGTATTTTCTATTTTTAGTTTCATGGTGATTATCCTTCCACAGGGAAATGCAGCTGCATCAAGCAATACTTCTAGTCAAAACCTGAAGAACGCCGAGACACAAACCTCGAAGAAGGAAGGATTTTGGTTTCAGCTCACTCGTTGCGTAGTCGGTGAGTACCATGGATTGGGTTCAGAAAGTTTTCGCTTGTTGGTGTCGGGAGGGTTGCAGAAATTCTAAGGACAAGGGCAGACGGCGCTAAAAAGGTAATGGTACTTGATATATTAGTTTGAGACAAGAGACTGTATATTATATTGTTTCTTATATACATCATAGACCTACGCACCCTACAAATATCGCCTATGTATTGTATATCGCGTAAGGTTTTAGTGAATTTGGTTGCATTTTGTTTCGTACAAGGACTTTCTGCGAACCCTATTGGAGAGAATTATTTTTAACTTTTTCCTTCTGCACAGCTTAGAAATTAATGTGATTGTATTCCCGATAGCCACTTCCGTGGGGACGATGTCGTGACACAAGGTCTGCTTGGTTTCCAATACAATAGTGAGGTTAATTTAAATATGTGATGCTAATTTTAGTCGTCCGCGAAATCCCATTATGGTCAAAATAGTTCTTTTTCTTTGCGGTAGTTTTTGGTGAATTTTTTGTAAAGCTTTAGCGTATTAATCAAATGACCTTTTGAGTTTATTTCAATGCCAAGTAACTCATGAGATTTTTACTGAAGAGAAGAAAATTGACTGGTGATTTTATGAAGATCAAATAAACAATATCCGTAGGGTTAGGCATTTCCCAGGTAGTAGCTGCAATTAGAGAGTTGGTCACTTACACTGCACGGGAATTCGCATAGTCGCGGTAAAACATGTATAACTGATGGATAAATGGTTCAGAGTTATTCACTTTGTCCCGCAGCCCTGAGACGCATTTGCAATTGTTGTTAGGTTGCTGAATATTGCTCCAACCAAATTTCATCGTATCGGTAGTTCATGGACTATCTCAGAGGAAAGTTTACATCTATTACAATCCAAAGCGAAAATATGCGGAAAAAATTTCAACACAATGTATAAATAATTTTGTAAGAACTCTTTGAACGGTAGACATAGCTTGTCGATAAGTGTGAAGACAAAGTGGACGAAGAAAATGCGACGAATTTTGTGCTCAAATTAACGACGATGTTAAATTAGAAGTTAAGTAGAACTCTCGCTACTATATAGTACCGATCAGCGAGGCAAGCGTGCGTCATTCAGCTGTATTAAAACTTCATTAACTTTATTCCACAGAAAATTTCGTTGGTATTGCTGAGTCATTCAGTTCAAATGATCGACTTGAATTAGGCTTTATCTGATCTATGGTTTGCACGAAATGACAAAGTCTGACTCGAAGCATGTTTAGAGCATATGATGACATTAATAACGCAAATGAACTGCGAAGAACTGTTATGTTAAAAAGATGAGTTAAGAGCAAGTGGACGAAGGGACCTGAAAATTGATTTCAATTGCTGTTTTTGGGGGCGTAATTTACGCTTGTATTCTATGAGATAAATAGCAAACTCACCCGAAAACAGATTTCTGTCTTTCCACGGAGAGATATTACCGGTAAATTTGCGATTGTAATATCCTAGACAAGAAATACGTAAAAAAGTATTCCGTTTTTTTTACTCGGAGGAAATCGATTTCATGACGTGAGTTTTATTAGAATCTGTCTAGTTCGTCACTCACGAGCTCGTCTGACTTCAGGCTGCAGAACTGGAACATCTCAAGTGACGTTTCCCGGAATAAATTGCTTTCCACAGTAACATGTGATGTCACTGGACCTGGCCGAGTCTTCTACGGACCCAATTTTGTCATTTTAAAATGACTAGCACTGTATAAATATTTTCTAAAAAACAGAGAATGCAAATACTTTTCATCATCTATTTTTGTTCAATATAATTACTGCATACTCCTGAAGATATTTTATTAGCGAGCAACAAACACTTTCGATGAAAAGTTGGACACAAGCATAAAGGTCTTATTGGTCACTTTTTCGTTCATAAAAATATGTTTTGAACAATATTTAAGCATGATGGCAGATTTCGATACGTTTGCTCTATGTAAAAAAGACATTTACCCTCATGTCCATCAATTCTTCTTAAACTGACCACAGGCTACTTCATTAAGAGAAAACAAAATATTATTGAAGCCCTCACTG
>JACJUY010003206.1:42051-55843 GCA_014220935.1 Platorchestia sp. MABIK | reverse complement strand
TTCAACATTCCTTACCACTAACAAACCCGTTTTTTACCAATTCCGTTTAACGACAATTGCCCTCTATTTTTATATAAAATTTTAACTGTGACATTCCTTTTTATTAGGGCATTGATCATTCTTAGAGAATAAGTTTAAACTCTGAATTAATTCTTTTACTTGTTTGCTTAATTACGTGCACAGCTACAGTGAATTTACTTACTGTTTTAGTCACTTCTTTCTGATGTTATATTAGCTTCGTATTACGAAATTAGTTGAAAGTTGTTGGTATATTATGCAATTATTCTTTCGTAATGCAGTCTTTCATGAAAGATTAAAACGTTGAGTTTGTTCATGCTAAGTTCGTTTCTTTTTAATTTTAATTTTCTACTTATACTGTAAAATTATTGTTTATAATAAGGCTGTTTTTGATCATACGATAAGAAACTTGTGTTGTTAATAAACAGGTCAAAGTTTCGCCCGTCTTACAACAGATGAACGAAGAGTAACTCATACTAGCTCCTTCACTGTATGTTGAAAAAGCTGCCGCATCCAAACTGAGGGAAAATTTACCGAATCTTGACAAATGACATCAGCCGTGTCGCACTTTTTTCTACAATTAAATCGGAGCAAATCGCGAGAAAGTAGGTATCCAAAGATACCGCCTAAAACGTCATCCCTTAATAATGCATGCTTGGATTAGATTGATTCTTGGGATCTTTTCCACATAAGCCCCGCCACTAATGCAACACATAAGTTCACCCACTTATAACTTTCGAAATAATGCACTTATCGACTTCGAATTACTCTTAAGCGAAAGATTGAAACATTCTTTCTTTCAGTTTTTGGTTTTCTACGAGTCTAAACTACATAAATTTCTGGATATACTTATCGATTCGCGCGCCATCAAATCACATAAGTTCACCCACTTGTTAATTTCAAAATAATGCACCTATCGATTTCAAATTACTCTCAAACGAAAAAGTGTTTTAATCTTTCGTTCAAGAGTAATTTGAAGTCGATAGGTGCATTATTTCAAAAGTTACAAGTGGGTGAACTTATGTGTTGCATGTGTGGAGGGGCTTATCTGGAAAAGATCCGATTCCTGGAAAATATTAATTTAAGGATGAGGAAAGAATTATAGCCATTATGAATATTCCGCCAAAAATAAGAATTTCAAACCTTATATTTGTCTCATTTCAGTTACTGAAATTCCTGTCAATACAATAAAGTAAAATGACATTAGGTGAAATAAGAAAGTAAAGTGACATTAGGATAAAAATAGCTCATCTTCAATGTGAAGAGTAGGGTGAAAAGTCCACCTAACCAAGAAGAAATGTGGGTCATCCAAGCGTATTCAGGGATTTAATAAACTAAAAAGTAACAGGGAAATGTTTGTGTGCATGAAAAATCCGTACGTGCGGCAGGCGTTTTTATCTGTGTTTAGCGACATTTTATATTTATACCAAACTACTCTGTGTTGTGGGGAGATTATTGATCTTCGTGATCAGCGGTAATCAGCAAAGAATTGGTTTTCTTCATAAATGATGCTGTGGAGAAGTCATCGCACATCTGGCAACGAAAGCTCGGTGCTGTTAAGCGTCTCTACGACTATTGTATATACACATACACTGATCTCTCACACTTCTTCAAGTGATTTTGAAATCCTTCTAGACTAAAGCATCCCAAAAGAATGAAGTGAGCATCTGAAAATAACAAACTGAATTACACCTAAGACAAAATAATAAAAAAATTTTCGCACTAAATTGAAGAATGCATCTATGAGACCAGAGAGTAGTTCCTCTTCTTAATATATACTTATTTGTAAGTGGAAAACTCTAAAATCATTCGAAGTAGCGACGCGCACAACATTGACTTGGCATAAAATGTTTATGGTCTTATGATTGGCGACGTGGAAATACTTCCATGCAGAATTTCTGATTTTAGTAAGTTTCGAAAGTTTGTATCTTCATCTACTTCAAAGTAGAAATTCCTGGCATTCTACACCAGCTTCAGTATAAAGTAGTGTTTGGAATACCGCGTACGTGCAACAATTTCAAGCTCTTAAAGAACTTCAAAAGAACTGCTCGTAACACATAAAAATATTAAAAAAAATTGAAAAACGCTTCAGTTTTACGAAAAACTTATCGTGACTTTTCGTAATCTTTAATTCAACGGATTATCATTGAGTTCTTTCTTTAGAAATGAGGATTGATGAAGAGAACCCAACAGTTGTCCTCCAACCGCCGTAAGGTGTGTAGTGCTCCGGTCGCCTCTCTGAAAACATCCATTCTCTGATCGTTCCATGTAGAGCCCTGAGCACAGGAGCTGTTGGTCTTCGCAATGACTAACCCCATCGCTTTCATGGATGGTGATCAGGTGAGCATTCCCAAAAATTATGCAGTCAAGGAAGACCTTTGTGCATGAATTTTGGAAAGAATCGTATCTCGCTTTGTTTACCTTTTTTTACTGCTGGCAAGTGTTTTCTCTGGCGTTATAATATGCACTCTTTAATTTCAAGTTTGAAGGGAAGGTTGGAATAAGCATTTAAATGTTTGAAATGTACAGCAAACTTTTAATGAAAAATTTCTGAGCTGGAGCTTTGAAACGAACAGATCATAAATATAAGAGAGATTTGAGGTATGGAAGAAATCAAAGAAACGATACGAACGTCTCATAAATATAAAGGAGATTTGAAGTATGTTAGAAATCATAGAAACGATACGAACGTCTCATAAATATCGAGGAGATTTGAAGTATGTTAGAAATCATAGAAACAATTCCAACATTGCAACCGATGAGCATGTGTCCAGGGAAGGTTGCGTGATTTTACGGTTTGTAACAAAGTTTCGATTTTGTCCAAAATTGAACACACGATTTCGAGAAGAAAAACCATAACAGATTTAAAAAAAAAACAAATCAAATGAAGATTAGCATAATTAAGCTTTTGATGATTGGAACACATTTTATTTGCGTGGAGAGCTTTCAGTGAAAATATGCAATTTTCGACTTTCGAAGGAAATTCTTCAAGCCATTCTTTTCACTAGAGCTTCTTCATTCTCAGGTTATTATGAACTAGAGTAGATTTGTTTTATAAAACATTTTTTGAGAATTTTTAAACCTGTTCCTTTTATAGTTATTTGTTTCATTCCATAGAAAGCCACTTAGACCGAAGGGATTGCAGGGTGTTTGCTGGTTGTCTACTACACACCAGCATTCAACAGCGTCTGATTACAAGGGATAAAATAAAAAGGTTGTCTACTACACACCATCATTCAACAGTGTCTGATTACAAGGGATTAAATAAAAAGGTTGTCTACTACACACCAGCATTCAACAGTGTCTGATAACAAGGGATAAAATAAAAAGGTTGTCTACTACACACCAGCATTCAACAGTGTCTGATAACAAGGGATGAAATAAAAAGGTTGTCTACTACGCACCAGCATTCAACAGTTTCTGATTGCAAGGAATGAAATGATGAAGCATAGTCGCTGGTTGTCAAATATATACCAACATTGAACCGTTTCTGATTGCATGGGATGAATTAATAAAGACCATGGTTGTCTGCTGTATAACAACATTCAACAGTGTCTGATAGCAAGTCCCTAACCCGTGTGCGTGTGGCAGATTGTGCGGATGGTGCTGAGCGCGGTGCCGTACCTGCTGCTGTGCGCCGTGTTCTGGGTCTTCATACGTCTGGCGTGGCGGTGCGTCACCTACCCCATGGAGATGAGGAAGCTCATACAAGAGGAAGAAATGAAGCAGAAAGAAAAGAAAGCCAAGTAGAGTGCCAACTTGTCAAGGTTGAGCTTGAAACGTCGAATGGCAGGTACGTTTTGTCATGGTAAAAAACGAATTCAATCGTGGTCAAAAAGCAGTGCAGACACAATTATAGTAGTAATAGCTATGCAATTTCTAAGTTTTCGGCAATGGTATGTGTGATAGTCTAACTTTTGTATGGTTTGAGTGAAATTTTCAGATAATTGAGTGAAAGAAAGAGAATTGTGGTGAACACGATCAGAAGAGTGTGCGCAGAACAAAAGACTGCATTGGCCTATGGCATTCTCACCCTCGCTCCAAATTCTAACCAAACTTCGGCACAGATTATTGAAGGTGCGCATTATTATGTTCAGCATCTTGGCGGCTGAACTCTTACCTTTCTTGTCACGTCATGCTGACTTTGCGTCTAATTCTCACCTTGTGATCATTTTTCTGCATTTCTCATCTAAACATAAACACACAAAATTTTTAATTTTACAGCAATTCCCACAGCGCGGGGCTATTTATTTAAATATATGTTATTTAGTGGTATTTGGTTTGATTACATTTCCATTCAAAATGCACGGGTTCAATCTTTCATCAAAACGAGAGTAGCAGGAGTTTAATTACTTCACTCATGTGTTGTTTATACGTAGGGAGACCTCGCACAATGGAATGGGTTTAGGAGTCCATATCAATGCAAAAAATCTTAAATTGAATCTAATCGTAAATATTGTGAGAAATATGAGCTACTGAGAGCTTCATGTTGATGATTTTAATTTCTTTTTCAGGTTAAACGGGATCAATGAGGAGAAGGAAGCGTGTGAATATCGAGGAGACGAGCGGCATTGTCGACGGGAGCCTGCAATACCGAGCATGTCCTTTACTAGCAAATTGCTCAAATATCCAACTTTTAATAGGGATAACAGCGCTAAATGTTTATTCAATATCTAAGTACGCGTTTTATTTGTAACGCATGTCGAAAACTGTTGTTGTAGAAAATAAGGATTGGCACCATATTCTACATCTGCCTAAGCATGTTTTTTGACTCAAGTCCATTCCAATTCTTGAATGATTTTCTTTGGAACAATCTCCAAAACTAGGATCAGTTACAATGTTCATCTTTGCTTGGGCGTAGTTGCCATTGAAAATAAATCAATATTGCAGTCCTTTTATCTTTTCTAGTCATTCATTTTTAGTTTCTTCTACTCCCATTTTGCAATCATTGTCGTACTACGCGTGTCTGTGTCACAAAACACGTCATATTTAGCCCCCAAATATTTATACATGGACTTGAAAAGCAATGTACGCTTAATTTGCTCCTATTAACGGATGGTAAATTTTACTTTTTAACGAACACGCGATTCATTTGAAGCAAAGCACGCTTAATTTGGTGTCGTTGATGTACGGTAAATATAGTTTAACTTCAGTGCATTATTAGCATGCTCTTTTACGCAGCGTGGATATTTATTAAATTACCAGATGAGCTTGTATCTGAAGTGCTCTTCCATAAGTCTGTGTTATGGAAACCTACCTAAGTAGGATTGTGGGAGCATTCGAAAGATCTCAGTCGTACTCATGTGACTAGTTTGTTTAGGAATTTGTTCCAAGCTCCACAGCTGGAGCATTTTATGTTGCAGCGATGCGGTAGACAATTGCAAATTGACTTTCCCAGTCTCGTAGATGTGTTAAATGCGCCCATTCAAGCGAGAAAATATTCTACGTAAGTTTTTGATAGATTTTATTCGTCGGAAGTGTAACTGTTAACGCTTGAAGCATTTTCGGAAGCTCTTTAGTTTTTGAAATTTCATTTAGAAATAAAGATATTTGCAAACAATTTTTTCTAATCATCCATAACATATGCGTTTCATCTTGGAACTAGATTAAGAACGAGCTCTACAAAAGGAGGATTTCTCCTAACTGAAATCCAACAAAAAAAGATCAGGTCATGAGTTGAGCCTCATTACTCAGTTTTTCATGGACTACAAGTTTGCCATGAGATTATTAAATCACATTTCTTTTCAAAAGTCATAATACAATATTAAAAACAATACAAGTCCATCGATTTCTGAAGCAACATTAAAAGTTTGAGCATTCGAGGCTTGTTGTGTATTTCAACTCACGAGAAATATTTTGAAAAGACATGCCGTGAAGGTAGAATAAATCTGCAATGGACAGCATCAGCTTCAAATATTCTGCCACTCGAGAAGTGTTCAGTTCAGAAGGGGGTATTTTCTGAGCCAATTCTAAACTTAAGGTGCTCATGGGTGCGAAGGTATAATCAGAAATCAGGTATTTTTCTAAACCCTTTGTATTTACTTTTGAAAACGAAATATTTTCCTTAACTGAAGGACTCATTTATTGCTTTGGGGTTCTTGTTGTATTCGCTCAATGGAGCATATTTTAGCAAACTTGTATTCATGAATTTTTTCTAAGGTAGAAAGCGTTTTTTGTAATCAGTAGTTCATTGCTGAAAATATTGTAGAACAAGGCACGGTGTAGAATAAAAATTGTAACGCCTTTATTTAACTTCGTCTAGTCACAACGTTCCAGTAAATACATGAATTTTTCATAAATTTTATTGCTCTCGAAATAAAAACTACATTTTTTGCTTCCAAAATTGAATTTCATCAATATAACCTGTCATTGGAAAACTGCCATTAAATTTTCAGCCTAGTACATTTTGGAAAAATCTACGGATTTGTGAACGAACATTTAATTTACTCGACAACAAGATGTAGATGAATTTGAGAAATAAATCCGCGGATTTTGGTGCCAATATTTAACTTACTTGAGATGTTAGAGAAAGTACATACTTATTATTATATATGAACCATACATATATTATATACACGTGTTTATATATATATTATATATATATATACGCATATATATATATTATATTTATTACATATATATATCATATTATTATCTTATACATATATTATATTATTTGTTGGATATTAGATATATACATGAGCACATACATGAGCCATGAGTGATGAACGCTCGTAGTGCCTCTCAAATGAACGGTCAACATTTAAAATGCGAAGTTGGATAGTTTATTTGAATCAAATAACCAGAAGCAAACTAAGCGATAATTTTTTGTCACTCACCAGTAATTAACCAGGTCATAAAAGTATTTACTTTCTGCGTCTTTTCTTTGAGCACGGGTGGCATTTTCTAAATGCTCTGGCTTCTGGCTAGAAAAGTAAGTGACGCACTTTCGTAGGTACTTCAGATTACTACATACAGCCGCAAGATAAAATGTTACCCATTGTGAACTGATAAAGCATTTAAATATGTTCCATTTTTGGCAGAATGCATTCATATTCAATCAGTCATCTATAACTTCTCTATAATTACATGCCTGGCATTTTGGGTCGGAGTTGGACAGTTTGGTTACGATGATAAAAACACTGATTACAAAATCATGTGTAGAAATCTAAAGATTAATCGTCTTAACAATAGATCCCTTTTGAAAAATTCCACATGCCCCTCCTTTACGATAAGGAGGCTAGTAGCTGGGCAGTATGAATGGTATTCCACATGCCCCTCCTTTCCGATAAGGAGGTTAGTAGCTGGTCAGTGTGAATGGTATTCCACATGCCCCTCCTTTACGATAAAGAGGCTAGTAGCTGGTCAGTATGAATGGTATGGTGTGTGACTCTCAGAAAGGTCGCACACGACTTCCTACTAAATATTTGAAGACGAAGGCGATATTCAGGAGCTCGATCTATGCATTAGGCGCTTTGGTGTGGGCAAGTCGATAACAGTGACTCCTCGGATCCCTGTTCCAAAGGATAGAATTTAGCAGATGTTGGCATTCGGTAAAGACCGTGTATTATTCTATGCATTTGATGTTTCTAAATGTCTCCACGTGCTTTGCTGTGGCGGTATTTTTATGCGACATTTACTCCCTAGCTGAGGAAAGTGTTTTCAAATCTTTTCTAGGTAGAATTTTTTTTTCGTTGGAAAGTCAGATTTTAGTGAAAAAATTTCTAACTTGTGCTTAAAAACACCAGCATAAGGGTTTATCTTTGAGTCACTGAAGCTTTTATTACAGAAATGAACACAAGAATAAGAAGATAAAATACAACTGTACTTATTGTCCACCGAAGAAGAAAAATAATTCCTAAGCTGGAGAGTCCAGCTTAGGCGTGTATTAAAGTACTGGACTGTAGTTGCGCTCCAAGTTGATGAAGTTACAAAATTAAAATGCAATTCCGTTATGTGATTTGACATTTCAACCTCCCGGCAATTTCAACCATCAATTTTAAACTCCCAACAATTTTAACTTTCAACAATTTCAATTTTCATCAACGTTAACCTCTCAACAATTTTAATCTTATACAGTTTCAACCTTGAACAATTTCAACCATTCAAACGACACCCTGCGCACTTGTGCGTCCAAAACTGCAAATGCGATAAAAGAACAATATGAACTGTCCGAGATCATTTTATTAAAATTTTAAATTACGAAGAATCTACAATTTCGATTCCTAAATCCAATCAAAACTCTTTCAAAGCTCGAAATCCTAAAAAACTAAAATGCCGTCATATTGAAAAGGAACGATGCTACTCTGTCACACTAAATGTATTTAATCTTAGATGTAGGCCCAGTACATACCTGAACTCTGCAGAGACACTCCTGTCTTCCAACCAAAAAGGCTTAACGTTTGCGCCTGTCTTACTCAACATGAGCGAAACATAGTTAAGTCTGATAGAGGTAGGGTCCCCAACATTGAAACACTGAAGTGAATAGGACATGTGAATTATTCACTCTCATGGCTACTGAATTTGTACTTCTTGGGAGAAAGCGGACTACATAAATTATTCATGTTGAAGTTAAACACTGAAAAATGTAATCCATTGTTTTTTTCGTCTGCCATTTGTTTCAGAGTACGATCGTTGATAGAACTGCGGAGTGCGATTACCAGGGAGTTGAAAGATATGTGCCCCAAATCTTGGGAAATCAACATCGAGAAATATTGTTCCAAAGAGTGGGAGAGAGAGTACAGAAAAACTCACAAGCCGAGAAAAATTTAACGTAAAGCTGAGAATTAAGTGATGAATTATTTGTGAAAAATTGAGCATGAGTGGTATGACGGATAGATGATTGGGGAGCGAATGAGCATGGTAAAGAAAATTCAAAACTTCACAAAAATAAACTTTTTAGCAGAAAATAAAACGACAAGCGAACAAACAAAAAAGTTAGCAAGAAGGGATTCAGAATACAATAGAAACCCAGAGAAGGAGAAGAACTGCATAGGTAAGGAAAGTACGGAGGGGTTAGGAGAGAGAGGAGAGGAAGAGAGAGAGTGTAAGAGAGCGTAGGGCAATTGAGAGAGTAAGAGAGAGGGAGGGAGAGGGCAATGCGATTGTATAAGAGAGAGGAAGAGAGAGAAGTTGACGCATGCGTTGTGGCTCAATCAATAGCGGGCGAAGGCCCAGCTCCGAGTTGTGTACGTACAGTTGACTTTTGAAGGCGCTCTGCTGGGCACATGCTGATGCTGCTGCTGCTTGTGCATACTTCCGAGTGCTACGTATTATGTCTGTGCCCTAACTCCGCCGGGTACTGAACGTACAGTGATAACAGCTTTTGATGAACAGTTGAAAATTGAGTTTTTTTTCTCAAAATGAAGTTGTAGGAGTGTTTTCAAATATAATATAAGGTTTTGTTGAGCGCTTAAATCCTCTTGTCTTTTTTACAAGCGGGTAAGTCATTTTTACGTTTAACCATGGTTCCGGTGCGTGGTTCTGTTATTCGTGTTGATGTTCTCGAGGTTTCAACGCCCAAATCTTCCAGGCGCTTCCTACGAACTTGCGCATGACCATAAGAGAATAATTCATCTCGAAAACAAATGTAAACTGAAGCTGATAATTGAAAGAATACCTTAAGGCTCGAGGAAAAAATTAATGTTTACCAGAAAATGGAACTGAATGTGTTCATAAATCACGCAGACCAATGTGGAAAAATGAGCTCAGCGGTTGAATGTGACTTTAAAATTAAATTTTTTTTTGCTCACAGTTCAGTGTTGCTTTCTGCTTACAAGTTCGTGATTTATTGTAAGAGTGGTTGTAATAGTAGTAGTAGTAGCATGGGTTTGCTAGTGGTTGTAATAAAAAATATACAATGTCTTTTGTTAAATTCAATGGGCGAACGTTCATAAAATTATTTAATTAATTTACTAATTAAGCGCTCCTTAAAACAAACGCGAACATCTGAAATTTAAGTATCTAAAATCTAAATTTTGGATCTAAACACTTACTCAAAAAGACTGGCCAATCAAAATGTGAGGATTGCTCATAAATAATTCACTATCCATTAGTCTTGATTATTCGATTGTCATTAGTAGTACGATTTTATAAGTGAGAACTTTTCGAAAGGCGGTGGCTATTTGGAAGTAGCGTGGATGTCCATATTTATAATTCTGAAAATTAATTAATCTAGGAAACATATTGAGTTTCTTCAACATACACACACACACACATATATATATATGTATATCAACATAGAAAGAAAATTGAATATTTAGTTTTTAGAGCAAGTTTTACGCGGAAATTTTATATCAACAATCATTCAAAAGTTAACCTCCTCCTCGTACTTTGCAGACAAGTAGTTAGGACAGGTTTTCAGTAGAAAAAACATGCAAGAGCATTGGATTTTTAGAAATGTATAGCTAAAGCTAATTTATAGGAGCTAATTATTACTACGTAAGGCCTAAGTGTTACCTTGATTGTAGCAAAGAAATCAATGCACAAATCGTAGAAAAATCTTCCTCTGAAAGATTTTGCAAATTTTAATTTTGAGTACATCTTGAATCGTCTTTTCTGTGGTTCCTTTTCTACGCAATACCCGAACAGTTGCCGCTAATTTTGACTGTATGGACTATACTAGAATGTAGATAATTTACATATGCAATAGTTTCCGGTTTCGTAACTTAAGGCTTACAAGATCTGATAGTGGAGATTCAATTAGTGAAGCGCACATTTCATCAATATGTTATTATTATTACGGGTACTGAAATTGATGGTGATAAGGATGGACATCACGGTCTTCAGCTACATCTCGCAGTCCTAAGAGGTAAGGTCGGCAACATTCAAGCTGTTTCATTTCATTTAAAAGAATAAGAAGTGATGATTGTTGTCTAGTTTAAGCTTTACTCACTCTAAGTAGACTTACCAAATAAGCTAACATTACATAGTAAATTTTTTTGATGTTGTCTATAGCTCATGTACCTGCGTTTATTGAATATTATATAAGATTAGCGGATGAGAGACAAAATGAAATTGAAAAAATTCTACTAATTTACCCAATGCTGCAATCAACTGTAAACTTGATGAAGCCCAGAGTTCTGCCACTCAGCCTAGCCTATCAGAGGTACACATCAATTGTGAAGTTCAATACTAAGTTATTTTCGGTTCCGTTTTTGCATTATGTCACGGTTCATCAAATGTTTTTGCTCTTACTTCTCTATAGAACAAATGTTGAATTTATTTATATAACAGGAAATAAAATTTTCTTGTTTCTTTGCCTGCGAGTTACTTTTACATCACGAAGAAATGAGAGTGAAGTGCGTAAAAATACTGGATCAATCAAAGATTTTGACTGGAAAACTGAGCTATTTAGGAGAAACAAAGTTATTCGATTTTCACACTAATGCGTCCATTAGTTGTTAACTCCATGACAACTTGAAAACATCAATTCTAAAACTTAGGCCAGAGTTGAAAACTCCGACTCTGGCGGCCTAAATCAAACGAGCATTGAAGCTTTTAGCTTTCCTTCCGTGCACAAGCTTTCCCGCGATTCTTAAACTTTAAAAAAGATTCATTCAAAACTCGGACCATTGATCATTAAATGGAATGCCATGAAAACCTCATTTTCTATGCAAGGGAGGAACATTGTTTTACAGATGTCTATTACAAGCTAGCTGTGATTTTAGGAGGATATCTCTGCAATATATCTATTCCAAATTATATCTTAACAATGAGTCTCAACCAAACTCCAGGTGAGGTTTTTCACACTAAAGTAATATTTCTGGTCAGTGGTTGGCAACGATTGTACCAGCGAGATCAATTGATAATGTTGACCTAATGAATGAGTGGTATATAGCACGCTGGCTAATTAGTTCCTAAAATAAACATCAGTTTTACCAACTCAGGTAAAATAAATTACGCTTTTGGCCGAGCTGTAAATTTACTAAACACTCAAAGTGTCGGACCAGGTGAGAAAATGTAACGTAATAAAAAAATGAAAACAAAAAGACACTGTTGTTGAAAAGTAATTTTAAAAGTTTATTTGTCACACTATGCTAAACAAAGACGCTGAAAATTTCGCACCAGGTATATAACTGTATTATTTTTAAAACCCCAAAATTGCTAAAACGAGTTCTTTTGACTATAATATTACATCGTATAAAATAGGGATATCACACTTTTTTCGTGATATTCTCAATCGAAAAATTTAGGGGCCGGGAGCTAGCAGCGCAGCTTCTTTCACTGTGCTCGTCCATTTTGGCACAAAGGGCTCGCCGTCTTACCAACATAAGAAGAAATTCGTAAGAGATCGTGTTCAACCTTAGATATAATTTCTTCTGATCAGTAGTGTTTGAATTGTTCATTCACACAAAAAACTTGTGCCTTGCTTGATATTTCTTCTCGAGCTTACCATCTGACACATTGAATTTCTATTTTCAAATTAGGGTGGCAGATAATTGTACGGAATAGACCGAACATTTTTAATGATAGGAATTTATCGAAAAACTTTTTGTTCCTTTTTACATGCGAGCTAGCTGTGATCTACAGAAGCGTGTAGTGAGTGCTTGGTGTTATTGATGAGGCTTATCACAGAATCTGAACGTTAGAGTTCGAGCATTGGAGTGTGAGTTAACATGTCTGCTCCCCAGCATGCATCTTTCTCCTCCTCATTGAATAGCCCATAATCGTGTTGAGAGTATGGTCTCTACTGATTTCATTTGTTTTGTGTCTCAATATGCTCTCATTGATTTTTCTAAAAACTGATGATGAGTATTGTCATGCTCGAAAGCTCTATTTATAAACACATTAAGTCTTTCATATTGGGTGCTTTTATCCCCCTTGGAGGCGCTGTTCGTATTTCAAACCTTGATTTGATTACTTTAGGCATTACTTCGCAGTCCAATGACCTAATAACTTTACGTCATTGTGTACAAGCAGGAGTATATTCAGTTTATCAAAAAACATCAAACTCTCTCTCGACTGAGAATATGTCTATACTCTGTTTGCACGCTCGATTTTTAGCTGTACGTCCTTGTCAGCAGGGTTCAAATTGTTAAGCCTGTAGTGGTCAATAGTTATTTCCATTAAGCTGATAATTGAGCTGGATACTGAGACGCCATCGAGAAAATATGAAAGATTTTTATACGGTGTTTTTCAGTTCTGATCCCTCACCCACAGGCAGATGAATTCAATATCAGATTTAACTTATTAGATCTTCTGTTCTCTAAGTTTGCATGAATATAAGCCAGATCAAAAAAATCCTACCTAACTCCCACCATAAGGGAATAAATGTCTGCTCCTTACAAATCATCCATGTCCTAATCTCACATTTTTCATCCTTAAAAATGGTTTTCGTGAATGGATTTAAGTCATAAATAATTTAATACACCTTCAGAAATCATTAAAATTATTCCTACGCATTTGAGCTTTTGCAGACTACGTTTGAGAATGCACGGCGTCCTGGACGTGTGATCAGTAACTTGCCGCCCCCAGCCACTTTTGTTCCGCAACTCAAGTTAATGTTGTCCAAACTCTGACCTGTGCATTACGATACTGTCTTTTTTAATAGTTCTAACCCGTTCCATTCTTACAAAAGTTAAAAATGCTGAAAATTTTAGGATTGAAGTTATGTTATTTATCAGTCATTTGTTATTTATCAGTCTTACAACAGCCGGTAAGCGCTGACTTTCCTCGCCTCGGGACAATTTATGTATCATAGAAGTGCCTCGCAGTCGGGGCGGTTCGATCAGCGGCTGCAAGTAAAGTAACTAACCTCTGATACAAATTAAAT
>JACJUY010003206.1:0-41613 GCA_014220935.1 Platorchestia sp. MABIK | reverse complement strand
ATTTATAATTAGGAGAATGACAAAAAAATGCCATCTATCGAGCAAGCAAGTAGCAAGTCAATGAATGATGTTCTTTTGTGCAGTATAATGAATTGATGGATAATCAGTAATTATTTCAAATAAAAATGTGTGGATTGGTTCATGAACTATTTTCAAGCATTTCGATAGCGATAAGTATTTTTGTTAGGCTTTTCAGTACTGGAACTTAGTTTTTGCAGATATTAACAGGCATTAGTTTAACGATATGTCTGTATATTGTCAGGTTATTCTGCAATGAAACTTCGTTTTAAACAATTGCAGGCTTATTATAAAAACGCACGTACATAGTGGCTTTACGACAAATAAATTTCAGAGTACATTCATCGGCGGCAACTCGAGTATCTACAATACAACTTCACTGACATTGAGATGAAATTTAGCCTGCGGTAATGACAAGGGCGATTGTTCTCAACAGTTAATTACAGTTTATACCGCAGGTTAGCTGACACTTCATTGCCTTCCACTGTCGATATCGTTGAATAGTTGTTTGAAAAGTGAAAAAGATTTTTACTTTGTTAATGTGTTAAGAAGAATGTTTTATACTAGCAGGACCCGTAGAAATTCCACGATCAATATCATGGGAGACCTAAGTGAACCTTTGAAATAATTTCAAAATAACTTACCCTAACCCAATATAACTCATCCTAACCCAACATAAACTATCCTAACATAACGTAGCCTATCTTAACTCAACATAACCTATTCTAACCCAACGCTAACTATCATAATCCAACATAACCTAACCCAACCCAACATAACCTATTCTAAACCAACACAACCTATTCTAACATGACATAACCTATCCTGACCCAACATAACCTATCCTAACCAAACATAACCTATCTTAACCTAATCTATCCTAATCTATGCCAACCTAACATAACTTATCTCAGCCTCACCTATTCTAGCCTAACATATCTCAATTTGACATATTTGAACCTAATGTTCTAATATCCTAGCCTAACCTATCCTAGACTATCGATGCAGATCCTACTTAAATCTATTACATCATTACCTTGCCTAAAATATCCTAGCAAGACCCGAGAAAAAGTTCTGACACGACCTATTCTAACCTAACCTATCTTAGCGTAACCTATGCTAATCTAACATAACCTATCATAGCCTCGCCTATCCTAACTAATCTTAACCTAATCTGTTGTACCTAATGTTCTAATGTCCTAGCCTATCGTTGCGCATCCTATACAAAACCTATGACACCATTACCTAGCCTAACGTGTTCGTACTGAGTTTAGTCGTCTATTACCTATACAAGTAAATCCTCAATCAACCTATACAAGTTAATCCTCAATCAACCTATACAAGTTAATCCTTAATCAACCTATACAAGTTAATCCTCAATCAACCTATGTTAACCTAACTATTACATGCACATCCTAACCTAACAAGAAATGTCTAATATGCCTTACCAGTCACCACGGCTAATCGGTAACGACAGTCAATCGAAACTATATATATGATACCGCTTGAAGCTCAAAGTGTTATGTACAGAACGATGAAGCTTAGGGATGTAATCTTTGAGTAAAAGTTTATCATCAAGCTGTAGCATAGATATCGCCCGCAGTGGTGTTTGAATTTATTGATGAAGGGTGTGACACACATAGTTTTAACCGTATTAATATATAGATGATTATGTCTTATTTGTTCCCTTAATTTGCTTATATCGAATTATTGAAAGCTTAACGGACAGACTAAGTAACTCAGGAAGGAACAAGCAGAATTATTATATAATGATTCAGTATATCAAACAGTAGTAGCTGGACATCGTGCGTAATTATAACGAACCGCTTGAACTTACCAAAAAGTCGTTCACTCTGCAATGTTTTCTCATTTTAAAGTTAAATATTTATGTGATAAAAGATTTGCATGTTTCATTAAATAAATAACACTCTTATAGTCCGGTCTTGGATTTCCAATCCAAAGTTGATTTTTTGGTAGAGCCAAGAAAAGCATCATACTCTAAAGACAATATCTAAGTACAATATGATTTACCATAGTGTGTTATTCTCTAAAATGGCATCCGTTACTTCCGCTATGTCTCTTCACTCTCTCCTTAATTTGAAAATTTTCCTCGTTCTCTCGCAGGCCGAGCGCAAGCGTTGCAACGATGGGCTCCAGTTTGGTTGTTGGTGTGGTGGTGGTTGGGGTGACGGTTGTGGTGGTGGTGGTGCTGCTGGTTGCGCGGTACATGGGTGTGTGGGCCTGGGTTGTGTCCTGGTTGAGGGCCGGGCACGAGGAGAAGGTGCAGCTCTGCGCGCCGGAGAGACAACACAACAACACACGCAGCTACCTGGTCAGTTCACACTTTCAGGTTTTCTAACAGAGAAGTCATGTCATGTCAATGTCAGATACTCTAAGAGAGGAGTGACTTCATGTCAAGTAATCTAAGAGAGAAGTGATGTCATGTCAATGTCAGATACTCTAAGAGAGAAGTGGCTTCATGTCAGGTTATCTAAGAGAGTAGTGATGTCATGTTGGTATTCTAAGAGAAGTGATTTCATGGCAATGTCAGGTAATCTAAGAAAGAAATGATGTCATGTCAGGTCAGCTGCGATAGAAGTGACGTGTGTCTCAAGCCATAGTTTTGTCACAATTAGAGTGACGTTGTAATTTCCAGGCTGACAGGCTCTAACCTTGATCTTGCTGATCCTAAGCCCTATCAGTTGCAGCGAGGGTGAGGTACGGACTGTGTCACATGTTCACTGCCTTAAATCTTGTAAATCAATTTTTAATAAATTGTACACTGACAAGTACAATTTTGTGTATTAAGAGGTAATAAGGAGAAATGATAAAAACAGAGGCAGAAAGGTGTTCAGGCAGGAAGGGCAATTTATTAGAAGAGAAGAAATTAGGCCCACAGGATAATACATCATTTTCAAGGCAAGCTCACGGAGAGACCATAACAGTCACTTCGAATTTTTAGGAGTTGTACCGATTTCATATATTTTGTTTTAAAAACTTAGTAACAAGCGCTTTCATTTTAAACAGGCCAGGTCCCCTGTCGAGCTATTATTAATTGTAGCACTCATTCACGGGTTCATGCGAGAACATTATAACACGTTGGTTTAAGAACGTTCTGATACATTGACATCAAAATCTTTTCATTTGATTTTTAGTGATGTCCTGTTTCCACAAATTTTTGAAGCCCCCTCGTACATTGGCAGCCGGCCATATTATCGATTTACGCAATTTCAACGACCTGAATACCTTTAAGGACAAAGTAATTACTCCAAAATCAAAATGAAAAATTCACAGATTTAGACACACAAAATTAAAAAAGGAAGGAAAAACAGTACCAGTAAGGTATTTGAATTGACCGTGACCACTAACGCGACTCCGCAAGGCAATAAACCATCTTGCGACAGCGAATACACAAATCGGTATCCATCAAAGGCTGCATCGACCGCTCCTCAGTAAAATGTCAAGAACCAAATGAGAAATGCAACATTTTCTAACCACCATATCTCCTTCAATGTCCAAATCCATCGTAAAGAACATACAGAGACAAAGCGATTCATCACCGCAAATCCCCTTCACAAAATGAGAAAATTGGGAGAATGTAGGAGAAATTTCCCACGCATGGAAAGGTGAACCTTACGCAAACTCAACAGGTTCGGAAGAAAGACTAAAAACTAAATGACAACATTAAACTACTTGCGAGGGATGAGTTGACTGGCGTCGTTTAACTGAGGTTAACGTCGTAGAGTTAAATGTATTCTTTAATTTGAAGGTTGAAAAAGTGGGAAACGGAGGCTAAAGCATTGAAGACATCGAGTTTTATTGAACAATTGCATTTTTCAACTTTGGAATGGATGGCAGACTGAGAAGAACTAGCGAGAGGGAGATCGGCGCCAAAGCTCCTACGGCACGCTCTGCAACGCGAACGCGTCGCGCACTGGGGGACACTTTGTGCAACTCTGTTGACATGATGGACGAGAGCATACCTTCCGAGAGTTTTTCTTTGTTGTTAGGAAAAAGAGCTAACCTAATTTTTATCTTTGAGAACACAATGAAATTTGATGAGTATGAAATATTTCGATTAATGAACTGACAAATTTGTTTTTTACTTTCCCGAATGTTAACCGAAATAAGGGAAAACATGAAAGTATCCACTTTAACACTAACGCTAAAGAACAAAACGGAAGCCAAAACTTGAACAGGAAGACATTTGAGTTAACATTTTTTTAAGAAAGAACTTCTAAAGGGGGTCTGTGAAGTTGGTGCACATTACAAATGACATGAAAGATAAAATTTTGGTATATTTACTTTCAAATCAATATGTACAGGAACTAAAACAACTTAAGCCCTCGCGACTGAAATTAGTTTTACAAAAAATTGAGTCGCGAATATATATTTATTTTGGTATTGCCCCAACCTAGAAAATGAATGCAATTATTTTCTTTAGCTTTTCTTTAGCTATGTTTGGAGGTTTTTGACTTAAATAATCAAGAAATTGGAAGCAATGAGACTGGTCATGGAGTGATGAAAATGTTTCATCGAAACATCGTTTGTTATACAACCTGTTTTTATACGGTGGGGCAACCACTGAATCATTGTTGGTCGTAAAAACACACAAAAATATTTACACGTAAGAAGTTCAATAGTTTCTGCAGATTTTGATCTGAAAATAATTTTATCAAAACTTAACGACATTTGCAGTGGGCTACAACTTCACGAACTTTCGCCATGAATTTTACTTCTAAAACCTTTTTTCACTCAAATGATTTCCTTTTCGGGCTTTCGAAGAAGCAATAAAGAATTTTTTCAGTTTGAAATTACATACCATTCCATATTTACCTACTGTTGCTAGAAAACATATTTTTGCGTTTTTCCTTATTCTAGTCAGTAATCAGAAAAAATCCAGGACGTGCTAATTAGTCTTTTATTAAAAAATTTCATTTAGAATAACTTTCAAAATGTTGTCTTTAATGAAAATTGAATTAGCACTTTTCTCAACTACAAGGATAAACTTCCGAAAGGCTTGCTTTTTTCTATTACACTGGTTTACTATAGGAAGAAACCGATGTTCGTACACTAACAAATTTTTTTTAAAGAAATTACTTGTGAACTAAAATAAAACTCATCTTCAAAATGTTTGTATTAATATGCATAGTTGCAGAATAGGAGAGAAAAAATTTATTCTGAAAGAAAGTATACACATTTTGGCGCATATAAGGGTGATAAAAGTATTTGTAAAAAATAGATTTCTGATCATTAAAGGCTTAAATTACATTATATCGAAAGCGTTTAGCCCAGAACATTCACGATGGCGCCTACACTGCGCTCAGTAGCTGATTAGAGTGGTGTCTAAATGCTTGTGTCATCAGGCAGTATTGCAGTATCAAACAGTGAAATACAACTATCGCTAACAACAAAAACTCTCAAACTCAACAAAATAATGATAATTTAGAAATGAAAAGCAGGTGAGGCTTACCTAAAGATTTTGGGAATGCCCAAAATTCCGTTTACGACCATTACTTCACTGGTTCCTAGGTAAAAGAGTCAAGAAGCTGCAGAAAACCGTAGAAGATCTTGTGCACCGCTGAAGAAATCTCCAAGATCTTTAAGGAAATGCACCAAATTAGATTTGTCAGCATCAGCCACAATCGTTTCACTTCTCACGGTAAACAAAGAACTTCATTAAGATAAACTCGTAAAGGAAAGCTCCATAGTCGTTGAAACGATATAGGAATACCTGATTAAAATTTGCTCATGATCATAAAAACAAACCTGAAGCATTCCGCCAAAGTGTTTTATGGACAGATGAGAAGAAAATTGAATTATTTGACCGCAATTCACGAAATCATGCTTGGAGGAAAGACAGTATTTACTGCCTTCGTACCGAGGAGCCTAATTTTTGCTATGAAATTTGATGTATTTCCTCAAAGGAGCTGGCAGTATACAATAAATAGATGATAGAATGTGTTTAGACTTCACCAAGATAGTTTAAACATAAATTTGCATATTTCAGTGGTTAAACTGGAGCACCCAGGGGATTGGATCTTCCTGCAAGATAAGGACGTTTGGCATACCGTGAAATCTATCGAGAAATGGATTACTCATCACAATGTTGACCAACTCGATTGGCCAAGCCATTCACACAGACTTAAGCCCTACTGATATTTTGTGGTGTTGTTTGAAAGTTAATTTCCTATCAAGAACTCCAAAATATATTTAGGATCTGAGGAAAAAATGTACAGAAGAGTGGAATGATTTTCAATAAAATGCACAAGTCATTCAGTGAAAGTTATAGAAGTCAATAGAGTGCAGTGAAAGTGAATGAGGAATATGCTACAAAGGATTGAAATATGATTTCGAATTTATTTTTAATAGTGCGAGAACTTTTTCGCCTTGATATGTATAAATATTTTCACTCTCTCTTTACAAGTGAGTTTTTTAGATCTTTCTTTCGTATTCTGCCTCAATGCACTTCAATACAAATTTTTTATCTATTGATTTCGGTTCAATTAGTCAAAATTACTGAATAAAAATTTATTTTGGCGTACGAATATTTGTTCCTTGCTACTGTATATCAACAATGCTGGGCATAGTGTGCGTTTGAATACGTGGGCTCTACTACAAGAGCGCAACTTGTTCCCGTTACAGAGCTCGCCGGTATAAGCTTTCGCTTTGATTCGCCCTCTCTAGTCCTCCCTAGTCAACCATCTGATCCCATGAAGAAAAGTGCTATTGTTTTGTAAAATTAGATAGCTTCAATGTTTTAGCATTTGCTTCCAACCATGGAGTCCTTTTTCATTCTACAATCTAAACTTCAGTTAAGCGATAGCCGGTCAGCTTTTCCATTGCAAAGGGTTTTACATTTTTATATAGTTTAACTCTCTTTTCAAAGCTGATGATTTTTTTTAACGAGTATTTCGCCTTACTTCTGATAAAATCGTGTTGAGAATAACTCTTCGAAGTCGAAACGTTCGATTCTAAGGACTTATCTTTCTTTCCAAATGAAATCTTTTTAATCAAGGCTCTATTTCGTGCTCTGCCTTTCACAGTTAAACACGAAGACATACGAGTAAAAAGGTTTGTTTCGAGGACTCTTTGCACCACTTTTTCAGTGGGAGGGTAACATCATAACGCTTAAGACAAATGTAAATTTTCATGTATTGTTAGTTGTGTAGCGTTGATTTACTGTTTGCGTTTAGAAAAAAATTGACGACATTTATGTTGAGGGGTTGCAAGTCTCAGGCATTTCAAGGTTCTTTTATCTAAAAGAATTTTTTCAGACTTTAACTTCTAGTCAAATGCTTTAGTTTTGAAAAAGAATATCGCTATCTCATTTCATTAGGCAATAATTTTGAAATATCTTCATTGTTTGTGTTACGTAGATGCATCTTAAAACCACACATTCTTGTTCATAAGAGATTCTATATTGTTTCAGTGTATTAGAAGAATTTCGATTGTCTTTTACATGCAATGCTTCCAAAATTTAGGCAGTACATTTAGCTGGCATTAAAGAATATTATACAATTGTTAGTTTTAAAGAATTATTGAACTCTTATAACCATAATTTGGAAAAGACCAAGGAAAAGGAAATTGAATTCATTATATACCAATCTAATCCTCAGAAAACTAGGGTAGCTGAACTTTGATAGAGAGAAGGCCAGAAACTCTAGACTATACCGAGTGCTTTCAAGGTTTCTCTTTTTTTAGGACTAATTTGTTCTTGATATGATCACACGTTCAGTTACTTATCAATGAACGTTGTTAAACTATGCACTTTGCTGGGAAATTATGCCCTGAACATTGCATGCATCCTGTTGAGGGCAAAAGAAATTTCCTGACAAGTACTCGATAAAATTAAACTACGTCAGCTGATGACCTGACAAGAAGAAGAACAAGATCTCGCCAGCCACTGCGTGACCGGAAGTTGAACTCCGACCTTTGAAGGCCTCCATGTATGTATAAGGCAAGCAGACCTCCAGATAAACTGGCCGGTCCAGGTAGATCGTGTTGATAGCCTTTATTTTATCGTGTTATTGAAGACCTCAACCCAAATGATTCAGTAGTTAACAAACTAGTTTCATCAGTGAACGGTTTTGATATAAAAATGTTTATCATTATTCTCGCCGGTAACACCGATTTCTAAATGGACATCTACCCAGTTCGCAATCGATTTTCATTACTGGCGTTTGAACATACAAAGGTATTCGCCATCAATTTGTGTTTCGTGAACGCTAATTCTTCAAATAGAGCTGGCGGTGAGAGCATCACGCCCGAGTTACTTGACACTCATTTGGTCGTTGTTTGTTTAGCTCCTGAAAGCATTTGTGAGAAAACTCATTCTATTTTCTCAACAAAGTCAGTCAGTCATCTGTGTGAAGCCGCCTTACTTCTTGACAGGAATAGTCAAAGCATTGTTAAGTTTTGAGGGTGAACATGAGTTTATGCCTGCCGTTGAAACTGTTTTCATGTCTCAAGGTGAAGTTGACTTCATTTGTATGTTCTATTATTAAAAGTGAAGTTCACCATTTAATTCAATCCATATAAGAATTTGCTTATTGTTGTAATGTTACACAACTCGAAAATTTCACTGAACAGTTTTTTATCTCTACTTGATAAATATCCACCGCTTATTGCAGTCTTTAGAATTCCCATGCACGACTTACTGAGTGGGGCACATTACTATTTAGCGACAAAACTCGTTTACTGGAATTCTGGGAACTGCGCATCGAGCGGCAGTGTTTACATCCGTTGCTGGCAGAGGTACGATGACCAGGTTCCTTAGAGAGCCGGAACTCTACGGGAAGCATGACCCATATTTCGAAGCACTTCCGCTCAACCCTTTCGTGACCTGAGGGCCAAAGAGACCCTTATATTAAAGCTCGTAATGAAAAACTGCAGCGTCTGTTAATTGAGATTAGTTGGCATTGATTGAAGTGTTTTTATGTCAGCGTCGAACGAGGCACTAAAACTAAAAATGGTCACAAGAAGGAGATGAATGCGACTTTGTGCGAACGCGTTATACAGGAAATATGCAAAGTTGAAGCAGTGCTAAATTTCTGCTTAACGTTTGCGTTGAATCGTTCAGGCCTTCAACAATTCTGGTGGAAATGAAATGGAATTTATATTTTAAAAACAATTGCAAGAATTTCAGAGAAAGAATTGTATAATGGTGTATTTGCCACAAATAAAAGAAGTGCTCTAAGCAGAGTTTAACTTTCATTCTCGGTTTGCTAGAAAGATGGCCGACGATAATGATCATTACTAATAAGTATTTCTGGTTCACAAGTCAGCTATTGCTTTGTTGAATTGAATCTGAAGAAAGAAAGTATAGTCGTTATGATAAACTGTTGTTATTCCCTGTATTTTGATTGATATTTTTACTGCAAAATTTAATGTTTGAAGCTTATTCATTATTGTACATTTAATGATGATCGTGGTTGAAATAACGGCAATATGAGTAGAAAATGAGGTTTTGAAAAGGGTTACCTGAATTCCCATTTTCATTTTCTTTAGATGTTTTTGTCACGCAGGTTAGAATAACCAGATTACGTTCAAGATTCAAGTTTAAGAACAAAGCATTTGTGAGGAAATGTTACACGACAGTTTCAGGCTTATTTTCTTGTTCACCGCTATTGTCTATTTTTTCAATGACTCTATTCAAAATTCAATTGAAGTTTGCATCATTTTTCCTAAATAACAGTAGCAGCTTCAAAATTTAAATTCTATTGAACATCAACATGACTCAGCACCGGTGGTAATTGTAGGTGTATTAGAATTGAATCTGCGCCCGGTGAGAAACTCTTTGCAGTTTGTCTCGTCTGCAGTCACAGCCAGGGGTGAAAATTTCGCTTTTCTGTCTCAGAAATGTATAATTTTGATAATATTAAAGAGAAAGCAACCAAATTAAAATTTTTGGCCCTTCGAAGGCCGACCAGGCCGCCCTTGTTTTACATCACGTAGCCCTGCCGCACGAAGGCAATTACTTCTCAAATAACATGGGGACACTCATCCGTTGCTTCTCCAAAACTTTATTAGGTCTTAAATTCCCAAGACCGGGAACATGATTTATTTCTAATTCCTATCAGTTTTTTGTGACATATTTGCAATCATGAAAACCCCTAAAACATTGCTCAGAAATATGCAAGAAAACTGCAGCCCAAAACTACGCCATTGCTCCCATATCTAGGTTATGTAACGCGCATGTTCTTTGAATAGTTGACCAGTGAAGCTTTTAAAATTGATTCAACTAATTTGGAGATAAAATGTATCCATCACTAACGATTACTGGTTCCAATAGATGCAATTTGATTGCTAGAGTCAATCCATGGTGCTTCAAGAAGCTACTGAGCAACAGTGCTTACGGTGAGAGACCTGGTCGCTATGTTGTGTCGTGCCCCAAATTCTCTGTGTGTGGGTCCATCTCTAGCGTAACAGAAAAAAGACTTCGTTGAAAACGAACGAGTTATGCCTACGTTTTGATATTACACTTTGTTTTGGCAACTAGAAAGTGAGAAACGAATTACGTCTGCGTTTTTACATTACATTTTGTTTTGGCAGCTAGAAAGTGATAAAACGAACGAGTTACGCCTGCGTTTTGATATTACACTTTGTTTTGGCAGCTAGAAAGTGAGAAAACGAACGAGTTACGCTTGCGTTTTGATATTACATTTTGTTTTGGCAGCTGGAAAGTGATTTAGACTGGCTGGGGCTATGGCCTCGCTCTGGCTCGTACAAACGCTTCACGAACCTCGACGACTCGAACAACCCTCACAACACCGGCCTGCACGACGACCCTTCTTTGCCTCCGCAGCCGCTCAGGCCAGCGCCTCAGAGACCCTCTTATAGGTCAGTCAAGCACTGCGGAGGAAGTTCTTTGTTGGTTGGCAATTTAGTCATATAACTTTAGTCGTATGTAACGGCTGACGCACGACACGCACTATCTTGTTGGTAAGTTGTGCTTGTCCGATAGAAGGCTAGAGAGGTAATAATGCGCAGCGGTTGGGTAACACTCACACTTCACGTAACCCATGATAGGACCTCCATAATAGTTGGTTGCCACACTTTTCGGTGCCGTTGATATTTGAATGGGAAACAAATTTTGATGCACAGCGGGTGTCACGTAGTCGAATTCAACTTGCAATTCCTGGAGACGTATCTCAAATTCACAGTAGTAATACGTAATAGTTTGCTCGGCAGAAATTCTTTTGTGTCAGATTTTGAGGGTTTTCATTAGACGAGAGACAAAGATTTGTGTACTGCACGTTCGGTTTCAGCTCAAGACACAGGACAGAGTAACCCTACTGGTGCGTCGTGGCTCGTGGGATTACAGACAAGATTTTTCAAGTCGAGATCGAGTTTTCAGAACAGCTAAAAGAACTCTTTGAAGTGACTCAACCGTAACGCACATGATTAGGATCTTCCTATTGATCATTTAGCATCAGGGAAAACTTTCATGTACCTCAAGTGACAATGTGAAGCCAGTCTTACTCTTTCATTCTCAGCAAAAACAAATTCATTAGGCTGAAAAAATACTACCTCCTAGAATAATATTAATTTGTTCAGCGTAGCGCCGGATGTACGACGATGAAATGGTGTTCCGGCCTTCTTTTCCTCAACTGACGATTATTATTATGATATAGATAGCTATTGCATTAAATCTGCACCGAAATTGGTTGGTGTGTTTTATTAGCAATTCAGAACTTCTACGTTATTTTAAGTTATGTAGTTGTGGTGTAGCATTGTAAATATCACTTCTATTTCGAATTTTATCGATCTGTTCATCAGCAACTAAGTATATCATTTTAAGGTTCATCGTTATAGTTTCAAATTTGCTGTTTACAGAATCACTCAGTTTTTGCAAATGGATTTGAAAGATCTTCATTGTGAACTCAGTTTTTCAGCGAAATAAACCTCATTTATGACCAAGCCCTATAACTTTGCCTATTGCCAACACACATACAGTTGTTGTAAGAGCTATTTTTGTTGTGTTGGTATAAATTTGGCAAGGCTTAATGTGAAGAAATCATTTTTTTCAAAAGGTAAATGTTTTTTCAACTGAAGAAGACCTTTTAACTATCAGCATTTGAATATTATTTTCAGAGCAAATAATCATTCCAAATGGTGTCAATTTAGGATGCCTGGCCGCCGGAGCAGCGGGGACGGTTCGCCTTCCCCCGACGCGCCGTACTCCAAACCTCAGCACTACCTCGACTACCGGCGCGGTGTCACTCGGGTCAGTTTGGTCCAAGCTTCCATTTATACTCCCGGATTTTCCAGTAATGGGCATCGTTGTAGCGGTATCCTCAGTAGCTAAAGTTATTCTGCCGATTTGGCTAGGCAAAATTCTGTTTTTCTGAAGATTCTTTCAATTTTGCTTAAAAAAAGTCCCTCGTGAGGGTTTTATGTAGGAAAAGTACGAGTAACGTAGTAAAATCAAGAAAAAACTTCCACTGCTGGCTCTACTGCTACGTCAAAATATGTTTGAATTGCTGGCCCCAGCAACTGAATTACTTCACAGAAATACGTCGAGTAATGTCTACGTCATTGAATACGACGTTGTGTTTACGTTACTTTTGTTTTGTTCATCCCATTTACTATAATTATTTGAGTCATAGGCTAAAAAAATGCTAACCATTGGATGAAATCACATTTTTTCAAAATTTGGTATGAAACCACTGAATAAAATTTCCGTGCAGGTACCGAAATTTCATAGAGAATCAAAAGTAACTCATGAGTACACTTTACGTTGCCTGCGTTAATAGGCATAATATTGATAATTCAAAATTATAAGTATAATTTAAGCAGAATTTTTAATTCTTTTGTCAGTTTACAAAATGGTCGAGTGAGGCGCAAGTTTTGTTTTCGAGCTGATGATCATAAGGTTAAAAGAGCCAAATATTGCACCTCATTTTCGGTCGTAATTAACAGATACGAAGTAATTAGCGCGCACTCGAATGTATTTCGATATTTGGCGCAGACATGTTCATGTTAGGAATCAACGAAGCATCTGCGAGCTTACACTTCGCAATTGCAGTTATCTCGTGCGAGATGAACATGCTTTGATCTCAGTGATGCTTCGTGCATGATGATGGTGACGATGATACTCGTATGTTATGCACTGTAATGTGTTGCGCACAATGATGGTGATGATGAAATGTTACATATTGTGATGTGTTGTGCACAATAATGATGACGATGATGAGTTATGCACCGCTGTGCGTTGTGTGTAGAATTTTAGTTGTGCTGGAATTTCCGCAATCCGCGATTCAGAATGTGAAGCATCGGAATTTGTTCCTTGCTTTACTTTATAGCCTATTATTTATCTGGCTTTACGCACAACTGAAAATCTGAAATTCTAAAAATCTATGTTCAGAATTTCAGTTGTACGTAAAGCCAAATAAATGATAAGCTGTAAAGTAAAACAAAGAACAAATTCCCATGCTTCATATTCTAAATCGCAGATTACGGAAATTCTAGCAGGAAACTTTTGGCGTAAGTTTAATAAATCAATTGGAAGCAACTTATTGAATTTATATTTATAATAAAACCTCATTTCATTGGTACGGATAAGTATATACGTAGGACTGCATTACAGAGACCCTGTCAAGATCTAATTTTCTTAGCTCAAATACATTGAGACTGAACTGCTTGTTTCAGGATATATGCGAAGAAATTATGCCAAGATCAACTAACCCGTTCAACCCATCATGGCAACCCATGCCGGGGGTCGACGACGGTCGGTACATCAACCCGTTCCATAATCATCAAACTTCTGCGTATTTAGGTACAAATAAAGTACCTTACGAGCCAAAGTACAGTCCCAGTTACGACTCCAAATATGAGAGAAGCCATATGCCTTTAGATCCTTTCAACCGCGGATCAGACCCCACAATAGTTCCTTACAGCTCCGCCGAGCACAATCTGAGCTTGGAGTCGCCGATGCCATACAGACCAAGCGCTTATCTCAGTCATCAGATGCTCGACCAAAGAAGTCGGTTTGAACAACATAGGCTGTCTTATCAAGAGCGCTACGAGCCTCACAAGTATGATTCCACAAGCAGATACGAGCCTTCCTCTAAATTCGATAGAGGGAAGTACCAAACAGAACTTTATGACGGCAGATATGTAGTGGATAAATATGAAGGATTGAAACCCCACGAGCCACTTGGATCTGCATATTCGCTGTATGACCCTAGAATCGACCACAATGACCCTCGACGGCGGAGGGACGATTTAAATAGCATGTACGACCCTCATTTGGGTAACTTGAATAGCTTGAACAGTTACAATCACCAGCTGGACCAGAGATCATCTCCAATACATTCTCCGTCGACGACAGTGAACAACATGCGGATGTACCACACAATCCCAGGCCGAGGTGTGAGGAATTACTCTTCGCCTGCGTCGTACCTTGACTACGAGGCAAAAAAGATACGAGAACAGCAACTTCACGAGCGAGAAAAGCAGCTTCAGCAGCAGCAAAAGGAGCTTCAGCAGAAACAAATTCAACAAAAGCAACAAGTTGAGCATGAGAAGCAACAACAGGAGCAAATAGATCGTGCAATAGAATTTGAGAGAAGGTTGAGGGAACCTCCTCATGATCCTCCACCTCCACCAGCACCCTTAGCTCCAGCACAGGTGAGATCTGAATACTTAGGCCCAGTTGTAAAACGTAAGATTTGTACTTGTGTTATTCAGATAGACTTAGATAAACGTCAAGTTAATCATAGAGAGTAATAATTGCGTTACAGTTAGGAGCATTAAATTTTGTTAAAACGGAACTTTTAAAATTGAAGGTACAAATGTTATTGTATGTCTAGCAAATGTTTTGTTTAGCATGGGCGATGCCATTTCGTTCAGGAGAATATAAACGAACTGATGTTTTTTTCGTTGAAGAATTATGTCATTTTAGGAATTCAGTACAATTAGAAACTTTAAATAAACTTAAAGAATCAATTTTTTGGGTAGCAAGAGCATGTAGAAGTCAGAAATATATTCTACTTCTAATTCAAAGATTTAGAGAAACATCCATCACATACTGCATGAAATCATTTCAGTCGAAAGCTTCTGTTCGTTCAATTTTTTGCTATTGCTCGCTACTCAATATTCTGAGACTGCGCTATAAAATATGTTTCGTATTTAAACACGTTATTAGTGATGGTAAAAAACTGTGTAAGCTAGAACAGATGGGTTCATTTATTCGTCACGTTATGCAGTCGCAGTTTTTGAATGGTGACAGAAGTTTTGTAGATAACGTTCTCATTCTTTATCTCAAATTTTGAATAGTGATTATTTAAAAATACCAAAGTAATTACGAGTACAATTTGACACACAAACCAGAGTATATCTTTGATAAACGCAAGTTGTCTCTCAGCTAATGAAAAACAACTTAATTCAAAACGAAAATATTTGTGAACAGTTTTTCGTTCTGTAACTAAGGACTGAATGGTTACGGTTATTTTACACTATGTTTACATAGTAAGAGGATTCATTTAGTTAAGCGAATGGCAGTGAATCGTTTTGGTTCTCCTGCACTAAAAAATGATAATAATGCCCACATTTCGGAGTAAATTTAACCGAAAAATTTTCAAGCATTTTCTCTGTAACTCGCACTCGCTTGCTTTGCCCTGTACCTGAAATATTTTATTATTAAGTACATCCGTAAATATTCTGGCCAGCACACACTGCTATAAAAGTCAGAAAACTTTGATAGGTTCTCAATTTATTCTAGTGATTTCTATCAGTCTAATACTTGACCGTTTGAATAACATACTGTGTATTCATCAAAAGATATAATCGACGATGAAAGAACGCGGAATTAATCTACGGGACGAAAAACTAGAACTGGACCTGCAACGGAATGGCATAAAGGCTTCCAACAGATTTGATTTCTATGGCAAAATATTTGGTGAGATTCCTCGTAAAACTTTTCCACTTTTCGATTCCCGCTGACAGAGCGATCCCGCGTCGATAATAAGAGCTGGAAGCGTCTGACGTCAGCTATGGTCACTTGCAATTGCTGACTAGGGCTCGAATTTTGACTTCGATTTAATTTCAACTTTTTAACTTCAGTTTAAATTCATCTTACCAGTGCACCTGGCAGCTTAAATTCTTCTGAGTCAACTTGGCTAAGCTACGAGAAGACCTTGGCTAAGCTTAGCGACTTGGCTAAGCTACCACGTATCCATGTTGGCAGAAGAACTTACGCAGACAGCACTACCGCTACGGCGACACAAAATGTTTCAAAAATCCGAAACCATGACGATCCACAATGAAGGTACACGAAGCACAACTAATGTACACGAAGCAAAACTGACAGCAAAAAAATTAAACTCATAGATTTTAGCCAGAAAAATTTGTGTTTTCAACGATAGGTGTGAGAAACAGCAACTTGAGCAGAAAAAATGCACAAAAGGTAGCCAAGACGCAAAGTAAACTTTTACTGTCGGCTGTAGTTCTAATAAAAAGTGAGATGTTTGAAAGCCCAACCCTTGGTTTTCAAAACTTTTACGTTGTTGTAGCGGCACAGCCAGCAGTAAAAGGCCCTCAGCTACGTAAGTACCTTGCGTACTGTTTTTATGGGCAAAATGCATCGTGTGAACTTTTCGAATACTTGAGAACACAAAATCTGGCAACCCTACAGGGTTGTCATGAGAAGATTTTTTTGAAAAAATTCAGACTTGAAGATTTTAAGCCAGAAAAACATGTAGAGTAGCCAAGTCGACACGTGTATTTTTTACTGGCGGCTGTTCGATTAGGACTACGGAAGATGCTTGAAAATGCGGCTCCAGTACGCTGATTCCAGTACGCGGATTCCAGTATGCGGATTCCAGTATGCGGATTCCAGTACGCGGATTTCAGGATGCGGATTCCAGTATGCGGATTCTAATATGCGGATTCCAATTTGCGGATTCCAGTATGCGGATTCCAGTATGCGGATTCCAATTTGCGGATTCCAGTATGCGGATTCCAGCATACGGATTCGGAAAATGCTTGAAATTCGGGCTCTGCGGATTTCATCCACACACAACATTCCCAAATTTACATAGTAAGAAGTAATTAATTAATTTACATAGTAATTTACATCTTCCCTCAATTGTATTAAGCAAGGATTGTAGTGAAAGCATCCATTTTATCTAGCATTGGAGTAATTGATGATGTTTCACGACTAACACGTTGACTAGGTTTGCGCAGCTTCTACGCAAACCTAGTTAGATTGTGAGTGGCGGAATTGAGAAGCAGACGTTACTGTACAAATGCATTTTTATCCTTTGTGAACAGTGTGTAAAAGATAAGTGTGTGATAACATCTCATCTTTTGCACTGAAACCGATTTTGGGAAAGTTGGTGAAATAATTGAGATGTTCAATATTTACGTACATGCGTAATTAAGCAATATACCTAATGGTACACGTGTGCAGCAAAAGTAGTCAACGTGTTAAATAGAACAAGGGTACTGTAAATTCAACGGTCGCTCAACATATTTGGTCGCTGTTTAGAAATCTTTAGTTTTTGTCGTAGTTCCCTATATCGCTGAATTCTGAAATTTTGTTCGAACACGAGGTCAAGTTTAGCTTCGAGGCAAATTGCCCCAAGTCTGTTTATGATTGGGATTACGCAGGCGGGGAGTGTTGGTTAATGAAATGAAGCCACAGGAGTTGTGCCCAAGCGAGTGCTTGTGCTGGTGGATGACTGGGGTACTAGCAACACAAAACAGTCCCCGGGTTCGACAGCAGAGCCCAGGTTGAGCACTGTACTGCTATCAAAACGTAAAATGTTCAAAAATTAAGCGCTTAATTTTGAAGTTGTATTTTGTAGTAGCGTTACAGCCCGCAGTAAATGTTCCTCAGTCGGCATGGCTTCTTGGTGCTAGCTCGAAGATAGAAAGAAAATAATGCTACTAGGAGTGTCGATTATGATAACGTAAAATTTTCAAGATAAAATCACCTGATGAAAAACATGTAGTGAATTGACTAAAGCTCAAATGCCCGAGATGTGAGAGTAATTATTGTACCTGAACACTAATTTTGAATTCTAAAAGATTGATGTAAGTCCCACCGTGAAATTTTTTAATGAGGCTGAGCTTCGTTATTGAGAAGGTGGATGGGGTAGCAATGAAGCGAGGAAACTGAAAAAAAATAATCGAACGCAGATGAGTAGAAACCATTAATGTAAACAGTTTTCCAAATAAATAGGACCGGAAAATTAAAGAAAATATTCATAAGTTGAAGTAGGATATTTGGTGATCTTCAAGTCAAAAATCGGCATCCTACAGTCCATGCCTATTGGCGAGAGTTTAACGAACTCCAAGCAAGCGAGATGACAGTTTCCCAAAGTTATAGGATTGACTAGCTGTAGACAACATTCATGAGTTGAAGTATGATATTTGCTAGTGGAAAATCGGTATTATACATGTCTATTGATAACGAGTATTAAAGGAGCTCGAAGTAAAGGGATAAAAATAATGTGCTGACGCTCTCGTCCAGCACAGAAAGTATTGAAGAGTTGAGGTATTTTTTATCATTGCCAGCCTTTTCCACAGAATAATCATTCTCTGTTACCATTAGCAAGTTTCAATTTACGTTTCATTATTTTTGATGAAGCCCTCAAGCTCGGCAAAGCAATCATGTTTTACGGAACCAATCCAAAACAAAAATCTTTTCCTACAATTGTTTTCTATGTATTGTCAATATGCTTAGAGTACTGACACCGTTCAAAAACTCAACACCTTTTTATTCACTCTGCTTCGAAGAAATTTATCTTTCGTGCCTTATTTTGAAGCATTTTTGAATTAAATTTTCAAAGGTCGAATCCCAGAGTGGCTGGAGCGGAAGTAGGATCAGCTCGGAGAGAATCCTGAACTCCACAACGAACATTACCATCGGAGGACACGCGGCCGCTAGCGTCCTCTCGCCTATTCATCATTTGGCTTCGACTTCTCAATCGATCCGGAGTCTCCTGACACCTACGCACCACCATAGCCAGATTATCCGCAACACTACTCCGCAACACCTGGCCCCTCCACCTTTTGGGCGCAGCGTGTCCTCCAGCCCTCATAGCAGGTCGACCAGCGACATACCTTCAATTCGGGGTTCAAGTTCACACCCGGAAGATGCAAGCTACATTCGTAAATGGCTTGGAGAAGCTGCTGCTCTAGTTTCAGCTGTCAAGATTCCACAGTCTGTTCATTTCTCCACTGGAATTGGCTTCCCTTCCAATTTATCGTCAACTCCGCCTTTGACTTCACATTTGTCGTCGACTCCTCCTTTGACTGATTCTCATCTGTCGTCCACGCCGCCGCTCACAGACTCGCAGCTCTCCCTCACCCCTCCTTTCACTGTCGCCCAGTTGTCGTCTTCCTCTCCAATCACATCTTCATTTTTCGCTTCGTCACACATGGGAATTAATCAGTTCTCCTCCTCTCCCATGCATTCTCGTCTTGCATCGACCCCTCCATCTGTTTACTTTCCTTCTACGCCGCCGCCTTCGGCAACATTTTTGCCCCCTACCAGTTCGCTTAGTTCTTATCTGCCGAACTCCACTCCTCCTGCTTCAAGTTCTTATGTGCCATCGACGCCTCCTCCGTCGGCTGAATTCCTGCCTTCAACACCCCCAGCCTCATCATATCTTGTCCTGGGATCTGAAAGAGGTGCTGTCCTTTCAACAGACGCATTACGTCATTCCCAACTTTTGCAATCGCGTTTGGCTGAAGTTGTCGCCGCTCGTCGCAATTCTTGGATGGAAGAAAACGACATCTCGTCGACTCCAGGCAAGCCTCGATCTCCAGGACTTTCGGCTGCTGAAAAAGGGCTGCCAGTCATCAGTAATTACCCTCTATTGAGCGACAAATGTGTTGAAACTGTTGAAAGTAAGCCCATAAACTGGAAGATAAACGACATAACAGATGAAAAGACTGCGATTGAAAAGTCCTTGTCAGAAGAATATTCATCTTTGAAGTATACGCCAGAGACGAAAATGCCAGAAACACAAGCTTTTAAGAAAGGAAGTGAATCAAGCACAATGTTTGAGCTAAGCCCTAACCTACCTGAACCTGAAATAACAAAGAGTTTCTTAAATATCACTGCGTCTAAAGTGTCCATGGATTTCATTCAAAAAGAGAGTGATTGGAGTATCACTAATAGAGTAAAGAGTATTTTCGATGACATCAAGCGAAATGCGATATCCGATTTTGTGAAACAAAGAGAGCTAGATGATTCCTCGAAAGACACTAACACTGAAGCCAAAGGCAATCAAGTGACCAGTGAATGGTGGTCTTCGTTTACGGATAAAAATAAAGTGGCGGGGGATTTGGACACAAAGCCAGAGTGGCCATTCAATGAAACCTCAAATGTCAAGGAAGGAATTGCGAGTTTAGGCTTAATGAAGACAAGCAGCGGCGAGCGCATTTTCATGCCACATCGCGAAATTCTCGAAGACAAATTAAACACTGAACTCGAGATAAAAATTCTTGATGAAGAGGTCGCGCAAACCATGAAATCTAATACTGACTGGCTAGAAAATACTCGCAATAGAATGCCAGTTGCTGAAAATGATACCATAGGGGAAAATAACTCCAAGAATACGCTTATTAGTTCAGTAATAATAGACTCAAAAAATGAGAACTCCAACCGAGACGTTGATAAAGAGGTCGCAGCCCTCACGCCCGTTGTGGCAGAAGAACAGAAAGAAGACGAGGAAGATAACAAAAATAAAGCTCCGACAATCGAAGAGGCTATCTTTAAGAGAAGTGGCAGGGAGGGCAGACGGGGCAGTGATGGAGGGGGCCGGCCAGGCAGGGGCAGCAGTCGAGGGGATACGCCCCCTCTTTCTAGAGAGTCGAGGGGTTCGTTCAAGAGAGCCCGCAGGGGCAGTGGAGAAGGTGGTTCTCCGGTCGGCGGCGGGGCCATGGTTGAGGAGTGCATCATTAGACCTCGAGTCGAGGCGGAGAAACCCACCGATGAGGAGGTTGCGGAAGTCGCTGTCTCCACTGAACTTTTGCGCGAAGGCAGCGAGTTTTCTAAGACCCTGAAAGGCGTCCAAACGGAAATGGACAGTCTCACCAGGCTAACTGACAACGTCTTTGAGGAGAAAGAAAAAAATGCTGGAGGTAATGCAGAACAGGCGATAATTAAGCCACCTAATGAGAGACCAAAGGTTCTTGGGGGAGAAACTTTCGAAAATAATTCATTTGTTGATACCCAAAGCGAGTCGAGTCAGTCTCAGTTTTCGTCGAGCGAAAATCGAAAATCTTGGGCAGGTCTTGAGGCCGGCAGTCGTGATGGGAGATCAGAAAGTAGAGACAGTAGAGATTCTGAGAAATCTTCTATGAGCACTTCAAGTTCAAGAAGTGACATTGAATCTGAAAGCACAAAACGAGTTCGGGCATATTTGGAGTCCATTAGTGCTCGAATAAAACAGCAAATTCCTTACTCTTCTTCTTCTGAATCGCATAATTCATCATCAACTGGCGCGTCGTCACGATTAGTCTCAATGTCTTCGTCAGAGACGCCCCCTACTTCAGCTCGACTGTTGTCGTATTCTTCATCCGAGACTCCGCCGTCCTCTGCGTGTCCAATGTCCATTTCATCGTCAGAAACACCTCCCAATTCGGCGGACGCCGTTGCTGGGACACCTGGAGCTAGACCTTCGTTAGCAGATACTCCCACTTCCCCAGCCTTCTTCGCTCCCACTCCCCCACCCCTGGCTTCTGGCCCAAACGGCGTCGGAAATTCAAATCAGGACGTTTCGGGAGCCGAAGGCGGAGCAGGTGGCGGTAGCGGTCTCTTGCAGAGAACCACAAGCTGCGACTCAATCAACTCGGATACTTCCGTCACCCTAGGGGAGCTGGAAGAGGCTGCTGGTCAGGTTACTGCTCAGCTATCCGTCACCCTTATCTACGACAGGTAAGTTATCAGTTCCCTATAGATTCATACGGCTCATTTACTTTACTTAGAGGAGTGAAGGAGCGACTCTGTTCTACATGGGAGATGTGAGAAATTTGTTAGTTAGTTCAATTCTAGTGTCAACATTGCGATCGGTATTTTTACGAGGAAGGTTTTCAGTTATTTGATTGAATAGAGTTGAAATCTTTTCAACAATACGTTTCAATTTTGTGCACGTAATTTAAGTCAGAGACATTTTTCGTCTCGTAAGCCTCACATATATTACTTTCATTGTGTTCTAAGCCCTAATCTTTGCACTCCGCTTGGGTCTCATTTCGCAATAATTTAAGAAACAGAAAATTTAATATGAAGAAAAACTTGTGAGAAATTTCAAAAAAGACTGAGAATGAAATTCACGACTGCCTTTTGTGGATGGTTATGAAGAGCAAAAATTTTTTTGAAGCAATAGAGAGGGAGTAATTTTCCACCGAGGGAACTAGAGTATGTAGAGCACTCATTTTGTTCGGATAACCTGTAGGTGAGAACCACTGCATATTAATTCTCATTTAGCTTCTCGCCTGTTTTTATGTTTTCTTAAAGTGTACAGACGAACCATTTAAGCTTCCCAAAACACTGAGTTTATTATCTTTTGTCAATTCAGTAGGATTTTTCTACTAACTAGCATGTTTTTAAGAAGCTGCCGAGCTACAATAAACTTTTTACTGAAATCTAAACTAAGCTCTCATTTTTCGTTTTTTGACATCCTTGTACAGTGCTATTTCATTCGAAATGTTACAGAGATTCTTTTTTTGTCATCCTTTACTAAAACTTAAAAGAGAAAATATGACATACCCATTTACATCTGCATTGCAGTGTATTCTATGCTCTTGATATGTATTCTACGTGTTCTATGCTCTCTAAGTTCAGGCAGTATGTCCAAAAATTACAATTTCAAGCACGTTTTTCTGGCCTACAAACGCTTTCCAGGAACTACTTGATAATTCTAGGCATGGCCTTTGCGGAAATTTTTTTTTCAAGTGTTTTTCGAAGCCTGAGGTCAGTCATCTCTAATTTCTCGTGTGATAAATTTTTGGAGAAATACGTAAAGATTCTAAGTGCAAAACGTTTGCTTGTTTTCAAAGTGGTTTTATTTTCCGGAATTTGCATTGGTGTAGAAATATACCTGTTAAATATATTAATTCATTTGAGCATGTGATTACGAGCTTAATTTAAATCAAGTGCGTAAGTAAGAGAAATGAAAAGGTTTTCCGACCATTTAGTACTGCAATTGCGCTCACTTAATACAATGTCTATGCGTTTTTAGTTCAGTAACTATGTTCAGTGGATAACAAATTTTCTAGCCACTAAATATTCTTATAAAATTTTCGGTTTCCTAGTAAAGAGAACAAAGAACGAAACAGTTTCATTACCGCTATTTAACTCAACGTAGAACGTTTGTCGCTAAAAATTCATTATTTTTGATGCTATTCTATTGTCCAAATGAAGTAGCTATTAAACGGATGCACGATAAAATTCAAGCTTGATATAGCATTATTGTGTAAATACATAAGGGGTTTGGATTGAAGTCATTTTGTAGTGTACTGCAGAGGTTTGTTGGTGATGAAGTACATTAAGACCCAAGTGCACGATCAGCAAAAATATGAACCATGAATTTTCCTCATATTAAAACCATGAAGTTTTAAGCTCAAAATTTTTTGGTAGGTTACAATAAGAATATAATCCATGAATGGGCAATGCTGCTCGAGCTCGTGTTTCAACATGTCTTCTACAGTAGCAGTCAGACTTCAAATTTGAAGGTGCGATAGTGCTTTCAGTGAATTCATTTCTTTTGTTAAGATTTTCTGGAACTTGTCTTTAATGTTCATAAAAAAATTCAACAATTATTTGGACAGACGCACTTCGACTTTTAGAAGATGATTTTTCTTGAAGCGCCGTGGTATCTAAGCTCTAACGAAGCTCTGTGACAACACAGTAAACAATGATAACAAATTTTGTGTTTTCAGTTGTACCAAGTGCCAACAGTCACTTGTTTTTGGTCATTTCGAGAATTTCTTCTCTCTCATATTATTTAAACACGCTTTACGAGAACGCTGCTTTGTGCGTAAAAAGCTGTTTTTCCTCGTTAGGAGCCCGTTGACCTATGCCGATGACTGAAAACATGCTCGATCCTTACAGGGCACAATTTTGTGTGTTTACTCTATTTGTTTGGAAGGTCGTCTACTTACTCCTAGTGGGAATGTTTATTGTCCTCGTACATGGAGCTCATATTGAAATTATCCGAATAACTTCATTTTATGCTTTAAGTAACTACCCATATTGTAAACTTTATACTTCACTTTAACTTAGATTCACTGATATCAAAACTTCAATTTTAAGAATGTATTTTGCCGTGATTGGATGCTCAATTTCATGTACGATTTCAATCTAAATGAACCGATGGTTAAGTGACAAGTTAGTTGAAGTTTTCGTTTTAGGATCAGTATTTTCTACTTATTAATTTACCGATGAATAACTCAAAAAAGATAAGTGAAATCACGTATAAAATGAATTTTTTTTTCAGTGATGAGAGAGAATTTCCACTCTAATCCTGTGCGGCAATTGTAACAAAGGCCATAAAATAGAGTTGAAAACCATCAAAAAGCTTAATAAGATTTTCTGACTGTACTCAGTTCACATGAACAAGCTGTGTTGAGGCATCTTCATAAAATACCTGTTACGATTGACGTTCAAGAATCTGATTTGTGGCGTTTTAGACTCTCATAAATGATGATGTTTATTTTTTTCCTTGCATTTCATCTCAATTTCACTTCTGAATCATCGTACTATTAATCGTCAAAATGAATTTTTCTTATGCTTTTTGGTTATTGTTTGGGATTTATTTTTTCAAGCGATTTTTATGAGCTTTAAGGCGTTCATAATGATTCCAATTATAGTTTTCTTGTTTATTTTATTTTGAAGCAAATATTATACACCTTTTCTTCCGCTTAGAAGGGCAGAGAAAGAGCAATGGCAGCTCTTCTATTCGTGCTAGTTAGTAGAATACTTGATGGAAAATTGAGTCCATTCTGTGACGTCTCTGGCTCGTGTTTCACTGGAATATGAAGATAAATTTTCCTAATGGTTGGTGAGGCTAGATAACGAAAAATTGAGGTTTTCAAATATTGAGAAAAAGTAATTAATAAATTTCTTACAAACTGTTGAGATAGATTGCCATATTCTTATGTTTCATCTAGCCTCAACTCTGACTTTAATTTTTTCCTAATGGTTACCTTCCATCCTTCTTAATTCTAACTCGTAATTCTAATCTTTCGTTCCTCGTAATTCTAGCCCTGCTTTCCTCTTAATTTAAAGCTTTCGTTCCCCTTAATTCTGAACCACAGTTCCTCTTAACTCTAAGCTTACGTTTTTACTAATTTCAGCCCACCATTTCCCTCAATTCTGACATTCCATTCCTCGTAATTCTAACCTTCCACTCCGCCCAATTCCAACCTTCTGCAATAAAACACGTTTCTGAGATAAGAATGGCGTGGCTACCTATTTATCAGTCGTACATGCTGCCAAGTGAATGATAACTTACCGTTCTCTTCTAACAGTCCAGTAGTATAGGTGATCTTAACGCTCATTGTAGATCTTCTAGGGCGCAAAAATGGTGTCATTAAATTTATGAATACAAAAATAGTGACGAACATTACCATATTTTATTATACAGAAATCAGAAAGATGATTTCAATTTTACTGTATACTCTTAAAAATTTATTTTCAGGTTTAAATAATATCATTTGATTAAAGTTGTCCCCCTTGCCATTGTATCCATCAATGTACAGAGGTCCAAGACAGTAGAAAATTAATCAGTGGAAATTAATTTTTCCTCCATAGTCTATAGTTCAAACCACTAAACTGATTACATTATCATAAAGTCAATATTTTCATGCGATGTATTTAATTTTCGAGAGTGAAAATGTCTTTCGGTCTAAGCATGCATTGTCTGGCAGTTCCGGACTAGGGACCATTTTTTCTTAACAAAATCCAGTCATGAATGAGCATAACATTTCGTATACTTTTTTGATCGAAAATTTGCAACTTTCTAACGCGTCCATCCAATTTAATCACGAACAGTATTCTTCACACAATGTTGGCTGAAATTCCTCGATCTCATTTTATCATTTATTCTGAGCTGCGTCTGTAAAAAGCACAAAAGCATGGAGCGGCCTGGAGGCAGACAGTCCGGCACCTTGACCGCTCGCAACGACTTCATGCTGCGCAGCGCCGGCTCCCTTTATTATTTTAGACAAAATTTCCGGCATGTATACGCGCTGCAGCTATTTGTTGACCGTATTCTCCACGCTTAGTGTAAGATAAAGTCGCTTTATGCAAAAGAATGATTTGTCAGTCTCTCTGCGTAGGAACTGAAAGTTTCGAGCTTATGTTGTTGATAGACTTTGTAATTTGGATGGTGTGAATAGGTCCATGACTGCGCTTGCACAAATACTTCAGCGTAATTTACAGTGTGTGACAGCTAATCATCAGAACTAATATGGTTGTGAAAAACCTCAGCATATTGGTTTCTGAACTCAGTTTCTGGTCATTAGGTATGAGAGGTTCATGTCGCTGTGACTGGCGAGAGAAGTTAAGCTTTCGCTTGCATAAAAATATTTCCCAGTTTTTTAGAGGAAAAACAATTCAATGCGAAAGAATTTATACTCAAAAGGCTTATCCCTATGGTGATGAATATGAAGAAGTTAAATTTAGATTTTGGAAGCCCATGTATAAGCGAGTAATATTCATAAATGCAGTTGTGTAGCACGTACAAAAACTCATGTTAAAAAACGAGTACTGGCCAACTCGTTCGAGTGAGCAGAACCGTTAAATTATACAGTATCTCGTATGGCCCTGCCGGGACCCGTCTGAAATTTTAATTTAAATTTTCCAAGATAGGTCCATAAGGTATGGAGTAGCAAAGGTGCATATTGTCTATCTGTTGTCATATGTAGTGAAAGCGGGACAAAAAATTTTCTTTCATTGGCAAATGGCAAAAACATTTCACTCGAAAACATTTTTCTCCTACCTAACCGTGATTTGTATTTTCTTCAATGTTTTTGATCAACAGATTTAATTAATTTTGCTGTGTTTAACAGAAAATGAAATTCACTAGAGATGACTAGTCAGTTGTACTCGCACATTTATTAACAAATCCCCAGGTTCAATATTAGGTTAAAAATATTCATTTCTTCGAAATCTTTTTGAAAATGTAAATTTAGATTATTCTTTCTAAAACTCAATTTATTTTATTGCAAAAATGCTGTTCACATTTTACTATGGTCTAATCAAAGTAACTCTACTCAGTAGATGATTTCAAATAATTAAGATCGCATGTAAAGTCTTAGAGATGCATTTTTTTAGTGGCTATCACTCAAAATTCACCATTTGTTTCATGTACTTCATCTAGTTAGTGTAAATTATGACAGATTTTCTATCAATTATGACAGAGTATAGAATCTACGCGACAAGAAGGACATCGTCATGTGGTTGTAAGGGAAGGGAAAGGATTTTAAAATAAGTAACGCTATCATGGAGCTATAGCCTGCTACGTAATTTCTTAAAAATCAACTTGTTCTCAAAGTACTAAAAACCTCTCAGCACATGTCAATGTTGCTGGGTTGTTGCTTGCTGTGAGCTCTTCAGTACGTAAGGTTGCCAAGTTGTCTTGGAAAGCTGCCAGCTGTACCGCTATGAAGATGTAAACTGTTCGAAAATCTAGCTCCCAGCAGAGAATATTTACTACTATTGATTAGACTCCTTATTAAATATGACTGAATATCCAAAAGAATTAAGTGCTTAACACAATGAGATACATTTCGTTGCACACGCTGCAGCTACTGCTGAAGGAATAAAACAATAGCTCTTAGATAAGGAGGCGTCTTTACTATTACGTTGCGTCTTACTTTTCGTTCGTTTCGTGCTTAATACTAGGTTAATTTAAACACATCTATCTGAAGTAAAGCTTTGTGCTATGAAATTTACTAAAACGCAAATTTCAACTGAAATAATACATTTGTTTTGAATTTTAACTGAAATAAAATGATTTGCTAATAATTTCAACGAAAGATGCATTCGACATGAATTTGATGTTTTCAGCGAGTCGTGTGACTTGGAGGTGCTGGTGGAGGAGGCGAGCGAGCTGGTGCTGGGCAGCGACAGCAGCCAGGCGCCGGACACCTACGTCAGGGTCTTCCTTCTGCCAGACAAGAGCACCAACATGCAGACCAGGGTGGGCGCAGCATTCCGTCGGCCTCGTGACACACAACTGGGTCTTGCAGTCTGGGGGAAAATAGATCGTACTCTCACTTTGAAAAATCTTCGTACAATGACCAAGAGCAATCAGTCTGGATGTTATTCATATTGGAAAGATGTCCGATATGAATAACATTCTTATTGGAAAGATGTGCAGAAAAGTACACGAGGTGTAAAAGAGGAAATATAAATTTGATGCTAAATTTATAGAATTTATTCAATTATTTACGCACATGAGTGACCATAAAAAATAAACTTCCTTGCTGTTGCCAACCATTTGTGATTTCACCATGTATTTTGCTCGCATGCGATAATTATAATGCCCAGGCACATTTTGTTTGCAGGTGTTTCACAAGAGTCTTAACCCAAGTTTTAAAGAGCGTTTCTTGTTCGCCTTGGACGAGGAGGAAACTTTGTCACGGTCCCTGGCCTTCTACCTGTACTCTTCTGACAAGCACTCGAACACGCTGATCGGCGAGGGCGAGCTCAAGCTTGGCGACATGGCGCTGTCGACTTGTCCTTCTACCATCTCCATTCCTCTCTCCGACACTGGACAGGTGACACAAAAAGGCTTACTTCAACACTTTTTAGCGTCACGTTATCTTAGGCTGATCGCAAGCGCCTTAGTTTCTATATCGCTATCCAAATTTTTGAATGGTTCACTAGTTATCGTGCATTCGAAAGTAATGTATGTATTTGTTTTGCAGCCTTTGCTAAACCTGTTAGAATAGTCTCATGGTCTTTGCATAACATACTTGATAGAACTTTTTAGATCGAATTCAAATACTGAGAGAGCATTATGGAGCATTAAAATGCAACACTCAAGACTTATGCCCGTTTCCCATTTTATATATCCGTACATTCAAAATGCGCTAGGGAGGCTTAAATTAACCAATCACATCTAACATATAATTCAAATTAAAAACTAAACTCGTTAGGATTCAACAGTGAAGTAAACTTAACTCTGACGTTGCATGGCACGTTGTGCAGCAAAAAGGCGTAGGCTACGGCGACATCCTGTTCTCGCTGTCCTACCTGCCCACTGCTGAGCGTCTCACCGTCGTGGTCGTCAAGGCGCGCAGTCTTCAGTGGATGGACGACCGAGCATCCGCTGATCCCTTCGTCAAGGTGAGGCGTCCCAGTTTCGCTGTCTTCAGCGCTTTCGGATGAGGGCTCGATTTTTGTATGCATGGATTTTTGACCCAGGTGGCTGTTGTTGGCGCGGACCTGTGCTTATTTTCATGATGCTCCCAGTAACGTTCATCTATTTCTTTTACTGATGTTGTTAAGGTTGGTACATTCGTTTCAGTCAACCGTTATTTTCTGTCTATACGTTTGGGTGATGTAGTATGTGCTAAGTCTATTCTATTTATACATCCTATTTCATGATTGCCCACCTGCGTTATTATTACTGTTAATTTAACGTTCCTAAGCCTTTTGCTGCTTACATTGACGTTAAAACTGCTACGGTAAATGCTCATCGACATGTTCATCATATTCGTAAAAGCGTGGCTTTTCAATATTACCTAAAATTAAACTTCACAAAGAGTCAACTGATGGTGAATAAATTAGAGATTTTCTTTCGTGTTGAACGATAAATCTCCCTTTCTCCAGGCATTTTTGACATTATGCAGATTGATTATTGAAATTGAATTTCATGTCAATGTTAAGTTAATTAATGCGATAAGCATAACCTGGAGAAGTTTTTTTGCATTTCAAAACTACAAAACCTCTCTAAATTTAGCATTTTGAGTTAACAATCTCATGTCATTTTAGAATTTTGAATGCCTTGTTCCACCAATTGGTCACGGAAATTAAAGTTTGAAAATATTATTGCCAACGTTTTGGTGTAAGCTTCAGCTTAATTGCATTTCAAATGAGTCAAAAATTTCCCAATTAATTTAATAATCCTGCTTGTGAGCTAAAGTTTGTTACTTTTATTGGAATTTTCCTTATTTCGATCGTTAATATTTTTGAAAGCGGTCCCGATGAATATTGGTTAAAGTGAGGCTTGTATTTTTAAAAACCACACAATATTCATTACATTATTCTCATGATCATCATTATCTTTTTCAATTATTTTCATTGCGATATTCTTATCATTTTCATTATGAACAACGTTTCTAGCAACAATCTAAATAACGTTTCTGGATATCTGGAACAACGTTTCTGGATATCTGGAACAACGTTTCTGGATATCTGGAACAACGTTTCTGGATATCTGGAACAACGTTCCAGAGTCTGATATCCCACTTGAAGCAATTTGAGAATTCTAATCGCTTGTTTCATTCATTTTGAATTATCTAGCGATGCTTGGAAAAAGGAAGCTGTATAATTTAGTGCCGTTTTATAAAGTAGAAACTCTATTGACGTCTTTCTGGAAAATAAAACTTTGTCTAAATTTATTCTCATGAATAGTTCGCTATGAATTTACCAGACAACAAACTGTAGAGCCAGTGTCTTTTGGTACAGTTGAGGGATTTTTTCCTTCCGGATAGATAAAAATTAATTTGACGTTTAATTACGTAAGATTCAACGCTTTGTAGTGCAATTAGAAGCCATTTTATCTTGAATTTCTTTGTCACTACCCAATGGGAGATGTTTTATTTATTGATGAGAATTAATTACGTATAGTAGATGGCCATTGTTTCGTATTTTCAGTCATTGCCCTTAATCACATCAGTATAAAATCGGTAATAACAATTGTATTAGGAGTACGTGAACATTCCGACCTAGGATTGTTTTAAACTGTAACTCATTTCACTTTTTAGACATTGGTATTCTAAATTTATTAACTACCCATTATGTTTCAGGAGTAATTTTTTCTTTTCATTTCAGGTGTACATTCTCCAAAACGGGAAGAAAGTGATGAAGAAAAAAACCAGCGTGAAAAAGGACTCGAGGTCTCCCGTGTTCAACGAAGCCATGATTTTCAATATCCCAGCACCGGCTCTGCACGTACGAATTCGGCCTTTAATTTGATACCAGCACAGACTCATGTTTTGTATACGCGTATTTTGGTGTTCATAATTAGTTAGTTAAAAGAATGGAAGCATGAAAAGTACGTATATTATCGATGAAAGTAACACTTCTTGGAGGTTCTTCTTACCTCGAATTTTCTCTTGCGTTCTTCATTCATCAGTGTTTTTATGAATTAGTTATTGATATGCTTTGAATGATATGACAGAACCGTGTATACGCATGCCATTTAAAAAATTACTGCGGTTTTGTATACCGTATTTCTACATAACGCATGGGTGATTGACGTAGATGGTTTTTAATGTTTTGTAGAAAATATCGAGAGTTTTTATTAATTAGTTACTTGGGACGAAGCAGCTTTTTGCTGGACCAGTTCAATGGAAAAAAATGATAAAATGGTAAGTGAAATAGAAAGTTTTAAAAGCATTTGTAGGAGTATTTCGAGCCTAGGCTTACTTTTAACCAAAAATTTGGAATGTATAAAAGTTTAAATGATATTCTGATAAAAACGAGTTTTCTGAACTGCTAAGAAAAAAGAGATCCGAGAAAAGTGGAAAAACTATGCAGTTGTAGATTAGCTTTTTTAGAGAGAGCATGCATACATTCCAACTTGAAGATATGTATATGTAAAGAGACTTGTTTCAAGCCAAGCGTAAATTTTATGAAACTGAATGATGATGTCAGTCGAAGTTAGATAACTTATTCAACATAAGTGCAGTATTGACATATTCTTGACGAGAACTAAATAGTTTTGACTGTCATCAGCTTCTCTTTGATTACTCCGAACATGAATATTTTTTTTGAGGTCATACTGCGTCGAAGAGCAAATGCATGAAAAGTCATTTCATAGGTCAAAAATCGCAAACCCAAAGTCAAAATTGCGTGTATGGCTTCTAGATGACTTGGACCATATTTGGTACAAGTTGTGCTATAGTGAAATCGCCTGAAATGTCACTTGAGGTTAATATCCGATACAAAGAAAGAGGGAAAACTTTACTCATAGTGAGGTTATGGATCAAACAATCGATTATGAGAACACTGAATTTGGAGAAATGGCTCGTTATTCATAGCGTGAATGATCAGTTATGAGAGCGAAACCAAGACTTTACAGATCGGTAGTGCATGATCGAACATTGAGGGCCTGAGGTATTTCACAATGAGTGATTACATAAGGCCCTACACGACGGACACTCAGTGGTTCATGATAAAAATTGAGGGTGTGACGTTAATCGTATAGACCTTTATCGGACAATGTGTCTGGTGGTAAGTCAAATGGCTCTGTAGAAATCGAAATATTCCATAGCTCATGAATCGTACAATCCGCTTCTTGAAAAATATCATCACGAAAAGATCTGACGGAGAATGTTTTAATCCTTCATGATATATTTTAGAATAACTGTCAATTAAGATTCTTCAGTTCTATCCATCAATACAACTTGAAATGATTACACTAATTGAGTTTGACACATTCCTGAAGGTGTTTGAACATTTTTGTACCTTACAAACCATGCAGTCGCGAGAATGAGATGCGATGATTAAGAACCAGACTTCGACGACACATTTTTGCAATGAGGTTGCTCTAATATCAGTACACTTTACAGAACATCCAGCTGCGGGTGACGGTCGCACAACACGAACCCGAAGGTCGCGGCGTCTCCGTTGGTCACGTGATAGTCGGAACGCAGGCAACCGGCAAAGCTCTGTCCCACTGGAACCAAATGATGACCGCCCTCAGGAAGCCCATTGGCATGTGGCATCCGCTGCGGCGGTAAGGAATCAACCATCGATATTGCCATTATGACTTGAATTGGTATGTAACATCCGTTGCAATCATCCATCGATATTGCCATTATGATATGAATTGGTATGTAACATCCGCTGCAATCATCCATCGATATTGCCATTATGATATGAATTGGTATGTAACATCCGCTGCAATCATCCATCGATATTGCCATTATGATATGAATTGGTATGTAACATCCGCTGCCATCATCCATCGATATTGCCATTATGATATGAATTGGCATGTAACATCCGCTGTGGCGGTAAGGAATCATCCGTCGATATTGCCATTATGATATGAATTGGCATGTAACATCCGCTGTGGCGGTAAGGAATCATCCATCGATATTGCCATTATGTTATGAATTGACATGTAACATCCGCTGCGGCGGTAAGAAATGCATCCACCGATATTGCCATTATGATATGAATTGGCATGTAACATCCGCTGCTGCGGTAAGAAATCATCCACCGATATTGCCATCATGATATGAATACACCCATGCTGTGGGTGCGTCCAAGAAGTTTTCAGTGATTTGTCAGTCTCTTCACTACTCTTTCGATGTTAGTGACGTCCAGTGCCAGGGCGGAAAGGACCCTTAAATATGAAAAATTAGATCACTAGGCTCAGGGTTTGAATAGAATACGCGACTTGTTGTGGTGGCACGGAATTTTCGGTCGCATGAAATAGAGGATTTTATTTTATACACGCGACATTTGTTGCATAAACCTGGAAACTGTTCACCAAAGTGTGTTGAAATTTATATGCTGCTTACGTGTCCAAAATGTTGAGCAACTGCTTGCGGGAGGAAAAATACAGTATGTCAATGCTTATCTTAGGATCGAAGAATTGGAATATAATGCACATAGCGTTCGTCGAGTATAGTTTGATTCGTAATTGGTATGACTTCCATTATCGTAATGTTGTTTTTGGAATTTTGGCTCAGTATGAAAAAAATGTTTAATCTCAAATTTTCACAAATGTTCTGTCTGAATACTCGAAAAGGTACGTTTCGGCCCATTAATGACCTGAAATAGAGTTAACCACCTAAATAAAACACCTGATGAGCTTAGCACTATGGAACCATCGGTTAAAGAAATGAAAAAACCAAATTTGGATAGAGTCAACTCTCAATATGTTTACAAGACAAGAACAGTAACGAATTAACCAGAACAAATGGAAATTGCGATGTCGAAAGTGTGCTAAATGCTCCGGTCAACAAGTTCCTACTAAACTGATTCTATTAGCCAAAATATACACATCAGTTGCTCTTAATTTTTCTGCAAATAGAAATAAAATTAAATTTGATATGCTCATTTAATGTGAATCTATCATTCTTAACCCAGACGAACAAAGGATTTCAAAGAAAATGAAAATTGAAATTTTTTCATTATAATTTTATGGTTTAGAACTTCAACATGGTCTCTGAATCTTTGACAGTAAAATGATCAGAGAGGTCATGGTTTATACTTAGTCATTTACTGCTTTTCTACAGAGAAAAAGCACCGTTAACGAGAACTTGAACCGAAAATACTCGTCGTCTTCATGAATTTTTAATCTAATTGAATATACGTAGTTGAAATTTAAAGCAAAAATAACGTTATTTACTGGTATGAGGGAATTATGTTCTCGTATTTTATTGGAGTCGGTGTTATTTAAAACAAGGTGTCTTACAAGCCGTTGTATTTATGGGGTAAAAGTTACTCTACTCCTCATTCTCTGGCCAATTTCCAGACGCTTTAACCAACACAGAATGGGATTTAACAGATGGTGATTTGAAATGTTCTGGTCAACGGTAAGGTAAAGGAAGTGTAAACACGAGCTCAGATTCACAATGGCTCGGTCATAGGTAGTAAATACAAGGTTCTCACGATTCTATTCCATATTGATGAATTTGATAATACGAGCATCATATCAAAGAAAAAGCATGAATACTACTCACTCCGAGCATTAACAGTGAGTATAAAAATTAACTCTAGTAATTTTTCACTTGGCTTTCACAAGATTATGAATCGAAATGAATCGTCTTTTAGAATTGATTTTTTAACTCATCAAAGCAGTGAACAGCTTGCTGTGCTTGTGATTTTAGCGGAACATTCAAATTAAAACGACGTGTTCACTAATATGTTGTATATGAAAAAATGTGTTCGGATTAGTTGTTCATCGAAATTCGATGAGAAGTAATTAACGAAAATTTGTGTCACCTTTCATACCTACAAAATAACTGACCCACAATGAAATGAAAATTTCCAACATCTTTGGCAAAACTTAGTGTTGTACTATGTACATAAGAAAACAATCTTAAAAATAAATTTATTCTTCATTTAATATTATTCTTAATTATGTTCATATATAACATTAGATATTTATGAACGCTTTCTCGTTATATTATCAATAAGCTCCTTGACACCTCAGGCTGCAACGGAATAAATAATATAACTTAATTGTGATATTATTCAAAATACCTATAATATAACTGAAAAGATTCAACAGTCCTTTCAACTTTTGTGAAGGTAGACTTGTGTAATATTTCGAACAGGCAAGCGAAATTAATTTCTGGTACTCTAAAATGTTCTTTATTTTTTGACCATCTAAATGGGCACAGAAGTTAATTGAAAGCCTGCTCCTACCCGTAACTTGCGCGTTGCCTTATTCAGTAATCCTTCTTTAGTTAATTTTAAAATCCGTTCAATTGGAGCAAAAATTTACTCAATTATTACTCAATTGAGTAAAATATTTAATTATTCAATTACTCAATTAGATTTATATCAAGCTTTTAACTCTGCTATACTTTTGACTAAAAATTGTCGACAATTTAGGTAGGAAAACGCGTTAATGATGATATAATGTGGAAAAAATTTATTCGTGCCCCTTTTCATTTCAATTTGACTGAAAAGCCGATATACATTACAGAGCAAAGCATGAGTACTTATTTTCCGAAATGAAGACGGGCATCAGCCATGTTTCTGATCGAGTCTCGAGCTGTGAAGTATAATAATGGGTTTTTACCACAGAAGAAGCCATGATTGAGCCTACGAAATTGCTGTCAGGCTGCAAGCCGGGTTAAGATTCGTGTTGGCGTTAATGTAAAGGAAGAAATAAACACAATTTATTGGAATTAAGAGTTGTGCTTTGTTCACTTTACTCCTATGCAGGCTTTACAATTATGCCACTTTTAACATAAGAATTTTTGATGACCTACCATCTCTTCACTATAACCAAATGGATTTTTTTCCGTCTATGGCTGCTCCTGCATCCTTAAGTCACAGATTTTTACAGGCTGGACGTTTTTCACCAATACTCTAAGGGTTTTGAATCTACAGGTTTTTTATGATCAACTTTTGAGTGAATCTACGTATGAACTTTTCAGGTAAAAGTTTCTATATGTATGTAAGTTATCGTACAATCAAATAAATATACTATAACTCGATGTTAGCTGAACCAATAGACTGAAATGACATAGATTACATTAGAATGCAGAAACCATGTACCCTTCATAGGCAGTGGCTGTAGTGTAAGAGAGTTACACGAATCTGTACCCCATACGAGGTATCGTGGTGTGTGTACCCTATCACATGTGATTCCTGGTAAATCTATGTATCTATTTATCTAGAATGTTTATTACATATATCTATCGTCCTGTATAGTAATCGCCATCTCTTACATTATAAGACTATAACATTGATAAGCGTGTGCATGGTCATATATTTCCATTGAATTATTTCTTGAATGAAGTTTATTGTTGCAGTTTACCGGATATTTTATACGGAATGGTTCTAGTTATTGCATCATGTTTTGTTTAGTGAGTGATCTCGAATTCAATGGTCCTGACCTGTGTTTGTTGAGGCGGGTCGTGTTCGCTGCCTATTTCGTTGCCAAAATTTCTATCGTGTATAAAATGTTGCAAGCCGGGGTGGCGACACAGTCTCCATTGTTTTGCAGCACCAATTTTAGTCATATTTTAAGATCAAAGATGCACAATGAGTAGAAACTTGGTATAAGTATGAAACGTAAATTCCACGTTGCATTTCACCCTTCAAATCATCCGCATATAGAACCTACTTGGCGTACATTGTGGAGCTAAGGTCGACAAGAACTTATGTAAATTGGGTGCAAAAATTTCAATCTAGCACAGTAGTTCATTTCATATCCTTCGCATCGAGACATTGCTTGCTTTTTGTGTTTCAAATGCTAGGCGTTTAAACAAAAATTGTTTGTTTGATTGCACTCGTTGTGAACATCTTACAAAAAAGACATTTTAAGTCATGGCACTTGGTATCACACTTACTATTGTCCAGAGTAACAGGATTGCAAAAATGGACTATTCTATCTTATAAATTTGTCTGAATAAACTATGCTTTGGGCGCAATTCTCAACATTGTTGAATATTTCGTTAATTTGATATATATCTTCTTGCATTTTTTGGGACCGAATGGTGTGTTAAATGTTGATAAATATGTGAGTACGTTTTTTCATTAGACCAAATGAAATTTGTCTACACGTTTGTCATGAATGAAATCTTCGGGTCACCCCTCTCTCCTCCTTATTCTCCACAGAATTTGTTTCTTCACTCATTTTTGAACTAGAAAAATTTGGTTACATCAAAAACGATGACAGACTATTGTATTCATTGTTTGTTTCAAATTTTGTGTTCATTTCATTCGGAGAATTTTACTCTACTTTTCGTAAAAAAATTTTATACCAATTTTACATGCACGAAAATATCGGTGAAAAGTCGCATGCTGATACATGGAGCATACAAACCATAAGCGAACTAACGACGCGATCTCAATGCATTATTTTGATACCTCTGCCCGAAACTGTTCATCCTAGAGGCTGCTGCACCCACACTCAAGTCTTATGCGATGTGTTGTCTCGCCTTAAGAGCTTTGTGTTACATGAATGTTTTGATTCGTATTGCCTTGTTGCCTTATTGAGTAGCACGTTTTTTAGTTAACTTCAAAATCCGTTGAATTGGCGCTAAATTTTGCAAAATTGTATGTGTCGTGCAAGTGGCACACGCGTTGTACTATGTCGTGCAAGTGGCTCACGCGTTGTACTATGTCGTGCGCGGCGGAACGTGGACGTGACATTGTCAGTTGACTCCGTTTTGTGCGTCCACGAACAACACATGAATGAAATACCTGGCTCTGCCCTGTTACAGTCGTTGTAGTAATGTTTTATTTTATAGAATACGATCATTTCAAACAATTTCGGAAGCTATTACTATGAATATGATTACGACAAACGATCAAGATATTTTTTGGGATTCTTTTTCTCTTTTTTACTTTTTCTGCGACACGTGTTAGCAATTTGGAAAAGTGTGATTCCGAATCAAAATTCATTATGCTATCGTCAGCTTCACTCACGAGCTAGACAATTTTTTTTCAAGCGCAATAATTCTTGTAAAAATAATATTAAAGACGAAAAAATGCCGACAGATTTTATTTTGCTATGCTGTTGTAAGATACATGTAATGAAGGACTTGTATACCACCCAGAATAGGTTAAAAAATTAAAATTCCAGTGTTCAAAATCAATGATCCATAAGATTTCTCTTTCTTTCCTCCATGCAGTTTGGAAAAATGTGAACGATCTGACTTGATTTGAAACAGGTTCATACTGAAAGGCCTTATAAGCACTTGGCCTATGTTAGCGAAAAAAACACTTGTATTCAAGTAACATCTCTCAATTATTACATACGGCCATGTCATCTTGAGCGATTTTGTTGTTTAATTCATTATTTACTGGTCCGGACATAGTGGGGAGCGTAACCTTATCGTAATGCAAATAAATCACAATTAAGGCTAATATCAACGAGGAAATGTTTTAGCTTTATAATTTTAAAAGCTACACAAAAAATTAGCGGAAAGTCGAAAATTGCCAAGCATAAAGGATGTACGTAACCTGGTACTCCTTCACCCAAAAGTAGAAAGGTAAGAAGAAGGGGAAATTGAATTTAGAGCCAGTTTCAAAAGAGACTAGATGTTTTTTCGTTTGGAGGTTGGGTTTGAATTTTAATCTGTTAACGACATCAACTGCAAACGACAGCAGCATTTTGACAATGCGCTAGTACTCTAGCGTTTATACATGAAAACACGCAGAAAAATGTAAGATTTAAGTGACATTAATGCGCTCTGATGTAAATTCGGCGGCAGGCTGGGAAGGAGCTCGGAGATTTTTGCTGTGCTGTGCCACCCTCACTTTTGACGTTCTTGCTGCCACCCTGATGTGAGCTGCTGCAAATTGTGAGCAGGGCCATTCGGCGTCTGGGAGTATATCACTACCTGCCATGATCGCTTGCATTACTTTTCTGAGGAGAACCTATTTTTTTAATTTAATGAAATGGATGCGAAATAAAAACTAAATGCTATGAAAAGGAAACAAACTGAGGGCTTCTCATTAATAATTTAGAAAAAATTATTAGAAAACGTTGGTCGGAGAAAACCCTCGTTCTCGGTATTACGATTCATTTTGACATTTGTTGTTACAGCAATGAGTTTGTGAGTGGAAATCTTGATAAACTTTAATGAAAGTTTGCCTGGGGGATTGGGATGAATAGAGATAAATAACGTATGAGAATAACGCGCTTCATTAATATTCAGTGCCATTATCTCAGAAAACATTAAGTAGATTAGAGTAAAGCACGATTACTCCGAAACTCAAACAATTTACATGGTATGAGAAAAACTTTAATTTCTAATAGTGAATTAACTTCGCATGATTCAATTGCACTTAGAATTATAAAAGATGATAGTAAATTGGAAGTCTCGTTGTGTGGAATGATTGGTCTGAAGTGCGGTGTAACGTGAATGACTGAAGTCTGCGAAGTGTGTTTTAGAATACTAGGAAGCAAAGTTAGTCATAAATCAGAATCGTGTTACTTAAAAAAGCAAAAACGGCCATTAATGTATACATTATGAAGCAACACCTTAAAATGAATTCGTTTGAACCACGAGTTTCTGTTTGTGCCCCCGACGCGAAAATGTTGCATTGAGGCGGCGAATGTAGACATTCGTACTCAGTACAAGTCAATTCTATTTTCTCTTATATACCGTTTTCGTCTCATAAAAGAGCATTTATCGTGGTTTTCAATAATGAAAATAATAAATTCATTACTACAAGACATGAAATGCTATGAAATATTTAAAGAACCGTACTTTTTACAGTTTCGTGTCGGGATTTTGTTGAGTTTCGATGAGTGAAAATTATAGGACGAACTTTGCGATATATTCTACTTTGATATCGGATTGATGTTGCGTTATGGGTTGGTTTGTGTTTACCTTTCGCCATGCGGATGTTTATTAACCCAGCGTTGTGTGTAATTTTAGCATCGCGTTTACATTCTACTGTATGTCAGTTTGATATACCATTAACCTTCGGTTTTGTGTAAGTTTGATATTGTGCTAACCTGTGTTTTACTGTTTGTCAGTTTGATATATCGTTAACGTTGCGTTTTGTGTGAGTTTGACATTGTGCTAACCTGTGTTTTACAGTATGTCAGTTTGATATAACGCTAACCTTGCGTTGAAGGTCACTTTGAGATCGCGTTAAATTTTTGTTGTGCGTTAGTTCGTTATCACGTAAACGTAGCGTGGTGTATCAGCTTGATGCTGCGTTATACCTGCGTTGTACGTCAGTTTGGTGTCTGATACTTGTGCGCCACATGCGTGTACACCCCTGAGAAACATGCGTATGATTGGACATGCATTTTTTAAAATTTCCAGCAATTGGTGTGCCTTAGATGATCATAATTACAATCCACATTCGCAGCTCAAAATATTGAAATTTTATGAATTTTACGTCCAACTTATTGTCCGAACAACTTAATGATAATACACAAGATTAGGCCGTAAGATTTACATTTCAGATTTTAAATTAAGGCTCTCTAGAGAACTTTTAGTGTTTTGCTGTACAAAACATTTGTGTCAAGTCTGGTTTAACAAAATACTTTGTGAGAGTGCGATATTTGGTTGCGTGGAATTCGTTACTATTAGTGTAGTTCAAGTTGGTTGAGCGAATAAGCGGCATTTATTTATTCATAGGGCTCATTAAATTTTACTTTTTGTTCTTGTTAAGAGCGAACTCAGAAGCTGTAGGCTGTTCCGCCGCTTATTTTAGCCTTCAGTTTTGTTTCCTGATGAGTGGTGTGACATGTTGATGACATCTCACCATTTCCTAATGAGTGGTGTGACATGTTGATGATATCTCACCATTTCCTGATGAGTGGTGTGACATGTTGATGACATCTCACCATTTCCTGATGAGTGGTGTGGCATGTTGATGACATCTCACCATTTCCTGATGAGTGGTGTGACATATTGATCACTTTTCAACATTTCTATTACGTATGGAAAAATATTCTTCATTTTAAAATAAACAGCCGTTTTTTATTTCACCACATTTGTTAATTATTTCTTACTGCATTTACCTCCTGAATGGCAGAGAACTCGTAAGATAGTCGTGCAAATCTCACAGTGCTACTGCACGGAGTGCTGCACAGTACTACTGCTTATTACTGCTACACGGAATACTGCACAGTACTACTGCACGGAGTACTGCACAGTACTACTGCACGGAGTACTGCACAGTACTACTGCACGGAGTACTGCACAGTACTACTGCACAGTACTACTGCACAG
>JACJUY010003205.1:67413-81449 GCA_014220935.1 Platorchestia sp. MABIK | reverse complement strand
TGTGACAAGGATTGGTGGATCCTGAGTAGATTAGTGGACAAGTCTGGTACACAGGTGCTGAACTCTTCTTTTGTGTGAGTATTGAGGAGGGAATTGTAGGCCGTTACAAAGGCCCCCCCGACACTGTCGGCCCTCAATTTCAAGTTCAAGTTCATATATGCGTTTTCCCTTATCATATACAATTTAAAAAATACACAGGAGCGAAACTTGGCCCATGAATGTGTTTTCTTATTATTTACCTGGGTTTGAGAATTCGTAAGTTTTAGGGGAAATTTTGTATTCTTTACTCTAATTTGGAGAATTTTCAGAACTTGAATTTCGTAAACAAACTGTTGCATCGGCCATCGTGATCTTATCACAGTTCTGTCTAGCATGTTTGAGGGATGTTATATGTGAAGCTTTGCGCATAATTTTGTTTTAATTAAATTCTGGTGTATTTAGAGACGTTCATTTTAAAAACTTTTCTCCCGAAACAATTAATTAACGTATGATATTGATCTTTAGTAACATGAGCTACCGAAAAAATTATTTTTAACTAGGCGCAGGAAACAACTTGGTGGGAAACCTGTCGTAAAATGTAACACATTTGCATCTGATGAAAAATAAGCAAACGTCCCTCATGTTAGTCACTCCTATGTGTATTTCATATTTGTAATTCTTAATAAAATGTTTGCCCCAATTCATATGATGTGTTCCAAATAAATAATTTTGAATGAAATTTTCATAAGGAAAAGCCTAATTGTATACAAATGCAAAGCAGCAAATAAATTTCAATGTCTATTACGTCATAAATAAGTTGGCGAGGGCCTAAATCAATCCTATATTGGTCTTTGCATCAAACACTGGAAATGGTTTGCTTAACATGTACATTTATGTTGCATCAAATTTTAAACTTTATTTGTGTGAGATAGATGGCTTGATTTAAAAAAAAATTAGGTGAGGGGGGAGGTGCCTCTAAAAATTGCTTTCGTAAATATATGTGATAACATGATCATAACTTAGCACTGTTGTCAAGAAGATGTAGCATATCTGAAGGGAAGCAGATGAGCTATATGTTTGAAAACCATTGTAGCAATTTTTTGAAAAATAAATCTTTTTCATTAGTTTTTTTCTTTCTTTATTACTTCATTTGATAAGATATTGGCAAAATGTCAAATCTTCCTTGTAAATCAGATGTTGAAAAATGGAATGTAGAGCAAGTTGCAGCTTACATCCAACAAGTAAGTAGAACGTAGACATAAATAGAAATTTTTTATATTGTTAGTTAAATGAGACATCCTAAAGTGTTAATTTTTCTCTTTTTAACCATCAATGAAATCATCCATTTATAATGATTTTTAGTTATAATATGATTGCATATATCTGCAATATTTGATTTGATTTAAATTAGAATGAGTTTTTTTTTAAACTAATTGAATAAATTTTACTTGTCATTTTAAAATTAACTCTTAATATTAGACTGTATCAGATTGTTGCCATCTTACTAACATAAATCATAATATAACTTCATCATTGGTTGGCAAAAATTGGTGAAATGTTTTTCCAATTTTTCAGATATCATAAAGCTCTAGTTAAGGTAGTAGTCTTATACATATACTTCAAAATTTTTATGAAGCTCTCATTATAAAGCTAGTGTATTTTTTTTCATATTCCAGATTGTTTTTAGCATGCTCTTCAATTATTGTAATTTACAGGATATTGAAGCTATTTGTAGTTGTTTAATTTGCATCTTACAATTATAACCATAGCATACATGAGAAAATATAACTTGAATTTTGACCAAATTTGTTTGCATTCATTCAATTTAAGTTCATAGAGGTACACCTCTAAAAAGATATATAATAAGCAATAAATTTAAGTTAGGTATTTAAGTTTTTGATGCTGTTGGGATAGGCATCCTTAGGAGTAATGCATTTAGATTATGTAAGCTATAGATAAACCTTTAAAACAACTATCTTCCATGTCCATTTATTTATTTTTTTTTACTTTCATTTCTTCTTTTGTATGTTCTTTGTCATTTTTCTCCCTTTTTCTTAATTTGCTGTTCCTATGCATAGGAAGTGGGAGGTAGTGAACTTCCGTGGGATTCTTTTGTAACAGTCCATACCAAAGTTCTTTTCTCATTGCTCTCATGAGATTGCCTTTGTGGTAGCTGGGGAGTATATTGTCTTCTTGGTGGTATGATGTTATTCAGTACTTAAATAAGTTTTGATGACCTGGTACACCAAGCATCAAATATGTTGCAATGTAATGTAAACAGCAGGTTGTAAAATCCTAGAACATTAAGCAGTGTATCTTTTGAAAACGTTTTAATACTTGAATAACATTACCACAAAGTATTGAGTAATCTTTCTTGGAAGGTAATAGTTATAAAGACTCATGTAGTTACCTGATGGCATGCAATCAAGTACATTGTGTGTTGCTAAAATTTAGTTTCTTGTGAGAATTTGGATGTATTGCTTCAATGAAGTGTGATTAGAATTGTTTAATTTACTGTAGATTACCAATATATTAAAGTGAGGACAGGATTAAAACTGTATGCAATAAAGTACAGTAGAATTGAAAGTGGTGCTTGGGTAGCTGTCCTTTAACCAAAGATTATTAGATTGATCCAAGCCTTCCTAATCACAACAATGGCGTTACTATGAAAGTGTGGTATTTGCTCCTGCGAGATGGTGCTGCGGAGGCCTGCGCGCCGGCTGTGGACTGACGGTCTGAGAGCAGCGTCAGTTGGCAAGAGGCTCTGCTGGTGTAAGGTTCATTGCATATGCGTATAGTGCATTGTCGTCGGTGTTTATTGGCAGTTGGACTGCGGCAGTATTAATCTGTGTTACAGCCAGAGCCTTATGCGGAAAATGGTCCTTGGGTTGGGCTCGATGCCAGGCAGCGAGTGGTTATAGGGGTGGATGAGCTCACGAAGCAGCAGGGCTGTGGTGCTGTTAGGTAGCATGGGGCTTACCCGCACAGAGCAGCTGGGCTGAGAGCTTTGTAGCTAAGCGCGTGCGTAAAGTAGCCGGGCTATGTTTTTGTGCACGGTATTATTTTATTTTTAGACCACAAGCAATCTAGGCAGTTTAGCTTTGAGCTGTGGTAGCCATCTTTGTTGCCAGCTGGGCTTGCAAGAGGGCCGCTGCTGATAAGGTTGCGGCAGTTGGGGATGACGATCTGGGATCGTCAGTGCCACCAGCTGAGAGCGTCAGTGCCGCCGGCTGAGAGCAAGCCGGGCTTGCTTGTGGATGTTGGCATGTTAGCCAACATCCTGACTCAGGCGCGTGGGCCGATTCTGGATCGGTTGACTAGGCAGCTATCTAAGTTGACCGGCAATGGGTCGGTCGATGCGCTTGAGTGGCTGGAGAACCTGGAGAGGTTCTACCAGCTGAACCGCGTGGCACCGACAGTCATCATTGGCTTCATGCTCGACGGCAATACCGCTCAGGCGTATCGCCGTATGACTTGGTGATGCTGCTCAGTGGGAGGTAGTGAAGTCTACCCTAATTGCTGAGTATGGGTTGCCTAGGCAGGAGGCCTGGAGGCGGTTCATCGAGCGTAAGCTTGGAGCTGGCGAGTCGGTGGACGTTTACCTCGACTGCTTGAAGCGTCTAGGTGGGAGGGGTGCAGGGTTTCTTTGGGGGATTTGGCCTTTAGAGTCAAGTTTTACAAGGGTCTCTCTATCTTTCTGTATGACTGGGCAGTTGCGAGTGAGGACGCGTATACTGCGCCGTTCGATGCGGCGGTGTCGGAGGTGCGTGACCGTATGTTCATAGAGGGCTGTCAACAGGCGAGGCTGGTAGGGAAGCAGGGCAGTGGTGGCAGGGGTTCCTGCTACCGCTGTGGCGGTGCACACCTCGTGAAAGTGTGCCCGCGGAAGCAGGGCACTGCAGCGCCTGCTGGTGAGGTACATGCAAAGGTTCCCACCAGTCCGAATGCTTTGCGTGCAGGAAGTCCTGGCATTTTGCCCGTGATTGTCCTGAGGCAACTCCGTCTGGGACGTTTGGCCCACGGTTGGTGGGTCGGGTTTCTTTGTGGAAGGCGCCAGTTGAGGCGACGCGTACTCCACAATGGAACCCGAGTAAGCCGGACTTACTGGGGGTCTCCTCTCTCTGAGGGAAGTGACCTTGAGCGGCGCAAGTATGTCGCGGAGGAGGAGCGATCTGTGATCGCTCGGAGCGACTGGTATCGCGACTAGGAGTCGTTTGCCAGTTCGTGCCCTGTTGAATGGGCGTAGTTCTTTGTGTCTTGTAGACTTCGGGAGCGAGCGGACAGTGATCTGTCCGCGGGTGGTGGTGGTAGGCTAATGCCTCCGACCTGGGCGGCCGTTGTTAGCGGCGGACGGCAGGATTTCCTGTGAGGGGAAGCACTGTTGTGTGGTAGTTGGGTTGCAGGGGCATCGTTCTAGTGTCACTGCGCTCGTCATGCCGGAGTTGGGGGGAATCTTGGCGTTGATTGTGTCCTGGGTAGTGATGTTATTGATCACATGGGAGACGTTACCGTCAGGAGCAACTCTGAATCGAAGTATGCGGTTGGCTGGGGGAGACCTCGGCCGGCCGGACGCTGTAGGGGGTTCAGCAATGGATCTGCCCGTGCCAGCTGGGAGCCGGTCTGGTGAGGAAGGCGGTGTCGGCGGATTCGAAGGTGCACCGGCACCGATCAAAATTAGCGACCCCCCCTGACTTTGTTGCTAGGTTCGCTAATGGTCGTTGGACCGTCAGTTGGCGGTGGTCCGAGAAGCCGCCCGCGGGGTTGTAGACTCGGATCACGGAGTACGGGTGTACTCGGGCGCCTCATGTGTGTGTAAGCGTTATGACGTGGAGATTCAAAGTTGGATCTCGAAGGGTTGGTTGAGGCGGTGGGATGGCCCTATCCATGACATCTTTCCGTTGTTGGCCGTCGTGCAACCAACGAAGGACGAAGTCCGTCCGGACATGGATTACCGTGAGCTGAACAGATTTGTCAAGTGTTCATACTGGTGATGACATGGTCGCTGTGTATCATGACAAAATTTGGAAATGGCGGCAGCTGCGGGCGAGCTTAAGGCCGTTGACCCTAAGTCGGCGTACCTGCAGATCCACGTTTCCGAGGATCTGTGGAAGTACCAGATCGTGAAGTTTAAGGGTGTACCTTATGCTTTGACGCGATTAGGCTTCGGCTTATCGTGTTCGCCTGTAATCATGACCGTGATTCGTGGCAAGGTTCTGTCGCTGGAGGACCGGGTCCGTCAAGGGACGGATTACATCGACGATGTAGTGGTTCGGGAGTTGGTTCTTAGCGTGCAGGAGGTCCGGGAGCATCTGGCGAGGTACGGACTTGTGACGAAAGATCTGAAAGCCTGGATGGAGGCCGGTTGTTAGGAATTTCTTTACGGAAAGATTCCAATGGACATTTTAGGATGTCGAGAGGAACTGCACTCTGAGTCCGGTTCAGTGGAAGCCGGATTGACGAAGAGAGGGCTGTTTTCCTTGTGTGGTCTGCTGGTCGGTCATTTCCCCGTGGTGACGTGGCTGCGTCCCTGTTGCCGTTTTTTAAAATGGCTAGTGTGCAGCGGCTCCTAGGATGACTCGGTCGACAGTTCCGTCAGTGTTCTAGCTGGGGAGTTGTTGGCGCGAGCTCGTCGGGAGTACCCTGTTGGGGGCGTGTGAGGTGTCGATCCGCAGAGTATGGGTACCATGTGGACTGATACCAGCTCCCTCGAGGTCGGTGTGCCCTTGGAGGTCGATAGCCGCATTGTTAAGAATGCGTCCTGGCTCCGCAAGGAGTCAGACCATCTTCATTTCAATGTGGCTGAGTTGGAGGCTGTTGCGCGGGGCATCAACTTGGCGATTGCGTGAGGTTTTAAGATTTTCACGGTCGCCTGTGATTCTCAGATAGTCGTCAACTGAATGGACAGTACTGTCGAGGGCTGTAATCGTGTTCGCACGAAGAGTACGGCGGAGATGCTCGTGAAGCGACGTCTTGGGGTGATCCGTGAGACGATCGCTGAGTATGGTCTGGTCGTGTCTGTTTTGCTTCGTTTCGACGATCGATAACAAAGCCGATCAGATGACCAGGGTACCTAAGAGGTGGCTCATTTACCGCGATACTGGTGAAGCCGTGGCAGAGGTGTCTGCTGTGCTTGTCACTGGAGAGTCTCGAAGATGCCATTTTTGCGGCTCACTAACCGCATCAATTGGGCGTTCTATCTGGCTCGGCAGATCCGTAGTGATCTGTCGCGAGAGCAGGTGAAACGTGAGCTGGCTGGATGCGAGGCCTGTCAGCGGATTGATCCTGCTTTGCGGGAGAAGAACTTCGTGGTGCGAAGAGGTCTTTCTGTGGAGGAGAGCTGCCGCCTGGTTGCGATTAACGGGACCCATTACGGTGCGTAACTCTACCTGTCCATGGTTGACTGTGGGTCCTCACGGTCCGCCATTTGACGGAGGCTGCTGAACGAGTCAGCAGCGAGTATTATCGCTCATTTACGAGAGGTCGTAATTGAGCGAGGGCCATGTGATGAATTGTTGTTGGACAATTCAACGGCGTTTTAGTCTGCAGCTGTTGAGCAGTTTCCTGATGAATGGGGATTTCTCTGCGATTTTGAGCCGCTTACGCCACGAGTGGCAACGGATCGTCGAGAGGAATTATCGGAAGATCGAGAGGATCGCCGCTAGGGGAGGTATTTCCTCTGAAGAGTCCACATTTTGGTATAGTGTTACGCCTCGGAAGGAAACTGAGGATGGCTCGGTCCCTTCGAGCGGTATTTTTAGGTACAGCTGACGAGGGCCATTTGATGTCAACCTTCAGGTGGTTGATGGCTGCGAGAACAACAGTTTTGCTGTTGGTGAAGAGGTGTGGGTGAAACTCTCACTGCCCTCATGCACGAAGCATTGGACGTCTGTTGAGGTCACTGGCGTCGTGTTTAAGCAAGTGGTGTGCGTAGACGCAATGTGCGTGACGTTAGGAAATGTTGGTTTGATGGTGAGCGGAGCAAGGTTCATGTAAACCACGCTGTTGCTGCTGACGCCACGGAGCCCGAGAGAGTGGTCTTGGGCGGAGGGGGCAACTACAGTGCGACACAATTTGCGTTGCTGTAGTTGTAGTTAAACAGGGTGGATCGCGAGCTGCCCGATGAACCTCTGGGAGGGGAGGGTGATGAGCGAGGTGCAGTTGACAGTGATGCTGGTGAGCATCGAGATGAGCCTGAGCCATTGAGGCAGTCGAACCATGAGCGACGGCGTCCCGCATACCTGAGTGTATGAGTGCTAGGCACAAGGGGAAGTGAGTTTCGTGAGAAGCTGGGGAAGATGTGGTGTTTGCTCCCGCGAGATAGCGCTGCGGAGGCGTGCGCGCCGGCTGTGGGCTGACGGTCTGAGAGCAGCGTCAGTTGGCGAGGGGCTGTACTCGTGTGAGGTTCATTGCATGTGCGTTCGGTGCATTGTGCTCGGTGTTAATTGGCAGTTGGACTGCGGCAGTATTAATCTGTGTGACTGTGTAACAGTCGGAGCCTTATGCGGAAAGTGGTCCGTGGGTTGGGCTCGATGCCAGGCAGCGAGTGGTTATAGGAGTGGAGGAGACCACGAAGCAGCAGGGCTGCGGCGCTGCTAGGCAGCACGGGCCTTACCCGCACAGAGCAGCTGGGCTGCAAGTGCTTTGAAGGTAAGCGCGTGCGCGAATTCGCGCACGGTATTAATTTGATTTTTAGACATCAAATACAAAAATTCATGATCGAAGGTAAAAAGAGCTTTCTCTTAAATGATTTTCTTGCATTGTGCTAGCTGAAAGTTTGTGCTCCAATAGGAATTGTTTCCAAGTGTAGAGAAATTGATTTATGTAATACCTTCCAGATGCAGGTGGGCGACTGTCGACAAGCTTTCCTCAAAAGAGGAATTGATGGCCGTTCTTTCTTGGTGAGACGTTATTTCTGTGGCACATCTTTTTATTATAAATTGGTTGTGAAATTTTTTACCATCTTAATGTCAGCAGATGACGAGAAATGGAAAGGTTGCTTACGCGTTTGCAACAAAGTAAAAAAATCTCGATGATTGTTTCCTGCAGTTATGCTTCAGCTTCTTGTGGAAGCCTTCTTGTCACTGCATTCAAATTTAGTATGTATTAAACTACTTTTTTTGTTGCATGATATTCTCATTGAAAACTGCTAGTGAGTTTTATGCCTATTTAAATTGCTGTGAAGAAATGATATCTTTTAGTAGTGGAGCATATTTTAAATCTATAATTTTTGAGACAATAAGGTATGTGTGTTCAAACCGTTTAAATCCTGGATGTGAGCATTACCTTGTGGAGAAAAAATAAATGCTATTTACATTTGAGGATTTTTTTTAAATGTATGTGTGTTAGCTGTTCATTGTGACTTAAAAAACAATTGTAATGTGAAGTATTACTTGAGCATCCATAATTTTGCTTAAAAGAGGGAAAGATTTGTACAAGCTAATAAAGACATTCAAAAATAATTAGACTCTACAATGGAAAAGGTCACTATTGCATAAATTTAATCTGCGGATGATTATTTTGACATGGCCTTCATAAAATCTTGTCCACTGGCTGATACAGCATTTGAGTTCTGTTATTATTGCTATACTGTTTCATTGTATTTTTCTGATCAATTATTTTGATCAGTCGTGAAATATCCGGAAGAGGCAAATCCTGTTATTTACCTTCCAACTATGAGTTCAAAGGCAGAGTACAAGTTCTCAATTCCAATTAATTTTCCATCCATATTCAAATCTTGAGACTAGAGATAGGAACTGTAACTCATCAAGAATTCCTTCCAAATGATATGTTTTGCATTTATTTTGCACTAAATTCATCATTTTCCTTTCCATACAGACCCTGACGGAGACATCACTTGTGAGCTGGTCGTTTGACCTTCCTATCAAGTGCCGCTTGTAAGTTGTAGTTCCATGAGTGTTATCAGTACCCTACTAGTAAACACTATTCATCATACTTCACAGCAACAGGTTAAGTCAGAGCTACGAGTCAATCATGAAACGGTTTCAAATGAAAAGGGTGTTTAATTCCAGTCAAGCCTGGCACATAAATCTTTGGTTTTTCAAATACCTATAACTCGCATCAAAATGCTCTGACAGTTTTTCGCTGGGAAAGCCAGCACTCATTTATGATATTTAGATGCAGTTGGGAATTATGGCTAAGTTCTCCTTGTCCGCAGTTGTTGGAACAAGTTAAGAAGGCCTCGCATAGAATCTGAATCAGTTTATTTAGAAGTATTCTTCGGCAATACGGCGCGTCGCAGTTCTCCAAGCAAACAGGAAACGAGAACAAACAACTTGCGAGCGCAAACTCACCAACACAACTGCAAGAGAAAATTAACACTAGAGTAACGATCTATTAATGAACTAGGTTTGTATAGTATTGAAAGTATGACAGCGGAATAAACACTGGATTTCAAACCTTAACACCCACAGAGAGAACGGAACGAAGGATTAAACTTTATTTTGCTCTCCGAAAAGGTGATGACATTTAAAAAGAGCCAGCAGCATACGCAGATGACACAGAGGATTAAATTGACGGTAGATGCTTCATAAAGAAGAGTAAAGAAGTTTATTTTGTAAAAATCAGCAAATCGATCACTCTTCATCAATTATCAATTTCGTTTATGGTACAAATTTCGTCACACACTCACTTTGTTTTATGCCGAAGAAGAGCCCTACGGCTTTCAGAGTTTTAAGAAAAATCAGTAAGAGGTGCCAGTCCAGCGTAGGCATGCGATTATTAAGGTTACGAATTACCCTAATCTATTCCAGTTAAATGGCCCCAAGGCGCGGTTAAGGTTAATTGGCCCTTGGGCACGTTAAAGTTTTAAGGTTAAGGGGCCCTTGGGCACATTAAAGTTTTACGGTTAAGTGGCCCTTGGGCACATTAAAGTTTTACGGTTAAGTGGCCTTTGGGCACGTTAAACTTTTACGGTTAAGTGGCCTTTGAGCACGTTAAAGTGTGAAGGTTAAGGTTTTTAGGTTAACACACCATCAAGGCAAAACCTTGAAGGCCCTCTACCGGGCTTTACTAGAACTAATCACTGGACTGGTCAGAAGCTCAAACATGCACAACGAGAAATAATCAAAATGAATTAATAACGGCACCGTTTAAACAAAAAAATGTGTGAAAGAAAGAAAAAAGAGCATGATAACAAAGGAGAACAATAGCGCTTACTGCCGAGATCTCCCGGAATCCTTTGTTTATGAAAACCACGTTCGAAGTAAGAAACGTTGACACCGAGAGGTCTTCATAGGGCGTTCTAAATGTTCTCACAAAGTGGAATCAGTGGGCTGGCAGTGCCAGGAATCTACCCAACCAATCAACCCTATCCATGAGGGTGCTTGCTGTCGATCACTAGGCCACGGTGGCCACGTTCAGTGGAACAGGAAAAATATTTCACCTCGCATGTCCTAGTAAGCTCAAATTGCTTCTGTGTGTGCTCGAAAGAGGGTATAGGGAATGGAATAGGTTTATGTTGGTTATGTTTGCCTCTCCTGTGCTGTAAGAACTGGTACTTGTAGGAGAGATACTGTTGGGTTACCTCTGCTATAGATAGATCTGCAGGACTTCTATCTTTCAAACCCACTGTGCTGCTTTTAGATTTCATAAGAGTATCTTCGTCAATATTTTTCTTTGCCTTTCTTACAAATTTCACAGAAAGATTGGACGTTGAAGCGTGTTTGAACTATCAATTTACATGTTTCAGAAAAGTGGCAAAGTTGGTGAAGGACATCAACACTCGGCCAGCCCAGCCTGCAAAGTTGAGGTTTGTCTTTACCAAGCTATTCATTATTTGGCATTGTGGGGCTTCTATGCAGCTCAAACCATTATCATTATTCAACACTAGTAAACGAAGTGCCCTAGTGAATTTTGACTTCATTCAACATTGTTCAACAGAGTAAAGAAATCATTCAACTAATTTCACTGTGTAATGAACCTGGTATTCAGTATTCAATTTTTTTATTGCTTCAGAAGCTTCAGAAGCTGAAAGTAATTTGTTGCCTTGATAATACTCGTGATTTAAATATTGCATTTACACTTAAGGGGCAGTGAAACGTGTGTTACAACTATGCTCGTCAAACACTTTTCGGTATATACAAAGGATTCGATTGTTGGATTCATCTCACACTATCTACTGTGATACTGACATCGGGGCACGAATATAAAGGTACAAACTTGTGCGTGACTCGAAAGATATCGAAGAACAAGTGATAGCGTTAATTTACAAACAACGGCTATTATTATGCGGTGTTGATTAACTATTGTGCTGCAGTTTTTGGGAATCACAGAAATTTATTTAGTAACAAAACCACCGATGACCAGTTGCTTCAGATAGCATCTAAAACTAATATTTGGGATATATATGGTATCCAAGAATAGTGTACCCACTAATTTTAATTAAAAAAATATGCATGTGTGATAACCGTTCAACAGTTCAGCTCAGAATAATTTCTCTAGCTTTTATCCCTTCAAAATACAGATTAATTGATAAGATAGAATAATACTGGATCATAGAAACTAGAAATCACTGAATACATTTTTTATCAACACCCATTATTTTTGTGAAGTGAGTACTAGTAGCAAATCGTGTTTACAAAACAGCGGGAAGGAATTGGAATTTTTTACGCTGTGCATTATTCATCAAGTGTGAATGGTGACAACCAAGCAATGAAACAAGAGTGTCAGAATTGAATAAGTGTATATATATATATTTGCATAAACTGAAGTATAATTTCCTCTAAACCAAACGTGGATAAAATTTACTATAAAATTTTGCGTTCAAATAAAGCTTCCTATTATTGTATGTATTTGTTTTTGGTTATGGAAAGAGTGAGAACTCACAAAGTTAATTTTAATTATGTCAGAAGTTATTCAGTTGGATTGCCATGCAAACAAGATTGTGTTGTAGTTGAGTACTTTATGCTGTGTTTTATAAATCATACAAGTTTCAATGCAGGTTATTCTTAAGACTATTTTCTGGCATAATGAAGGCCAAGTATAATTAGATTTAAAAACAAATCTTAACAAGGTTGAATATAGGACGTCTGGGTTCCATTATTATTGAACCTATGAATAAATAGATAACTCTTCACACATAAATACTTATATAATAAATAAATGGATAGAATCTCATAGCTTGTGCATTTAAATGCCTGTATGTTGTATTAGGACAACAACATGTGATTAAATGAAATGTGTTTAAATTTGTTTTGTTACGCAATACCGCATGTTATCTCAATTAACTCTTTACGCCCTGAATTCTTTGCACAACCAGTAGGAGTGCTGCGATCTATACGTAGCACACACACGAAGTTTGTTTAATAACTTGAGTATCGCATGCAAAACTGACGCAACAATGAACTCTGCTTGAAGACAACATGTACCCAAGTCGTAATATTCATTTGCTAGAAGCTCTGCCTACAATTTACTACATTAAAAGCTTGTATTTTTTTGTGTAACGAATTCGTCACACTCGGGCGTGAAGGCCTAATGAGAGATTTGCCCGACTGCAGGGGTGTAAGAAGCTTGTATTTTTGTGTGACGAATTCGTCACACTCGGGCGTGAAGGGCTAATGAGAGATTTGCCCGACTGCAGGGGTGTGAGAAGCTTGTATTTTTGTGTGACGAATTCGTCACACTCGGGCGTGAAGGCCTAATGAGAGATTTGCCCGACTGCAGGGGTGTGAGAAGCTTTTGTGTGACTAATTCGCCACACTCAGGCGTGAAGGGCTAATGAGAGATTTGCCCGACTGCAGGGGTGTAAGAAGCTTGTATTTTTGTGTGACGAATTCGTCACACTCGGGCGTGAAGGCCTAATGAGAGATTTGCCTGGCTGCAGGGGTGTCGGTGGGCTGAACAGCAGTGCTATGCCCGCCAGTGCGATGCTGAGATCTCCCTTGCAGCCCTCCACGCCCTCCACCCTCTCCACCCTCATCAGCGCGGCCACTTCCAGTGTTGACGACTTCTCTGACAGTGACTGGGAAGATGAGGTGTGCCTAGCGTATGAATTATTGCTGGGCTGATAATAAGCTAAAAAGTTATTAAAAAAATGATTAGACTCTATGATGGGAAAAAGGAAATAATGAATTGTAATTACTATTTTATTTCGAGAATTAGAAATAATTAGGTAGTAGCAGCAGCTATAACTTTAAACGTTATTTTTGGTGGGCTGTAAAGTTCACAGGATAGAATTTGAATATTATTGTATTTTTCTTTAATATTATTTCTTTTCTGCGATAGCAGGTCGGCTCTCACTAAAGCAGACGTTTTTGATTAAAAAAATCACCGCTGGCATCTGCGCAAATTAGCACAGTGAGGCTTGCGCAGCGTAGTAAAGTTCGCTTGAGAGCTAGCCACCGCAGGGTGCTCGCACACCTCATTGGTGGCCACCTGTTCCAATCACGGCATGGATTTTAATGGTTCAAACTGCTAATGCTGGAGAAATTTTTCAATGAGCTATGCTACTTAGTACTTTTCCTGAAAAAAATTGCTAATTTTTAAGGCTAACTATTGCATCTAGGGAAAATGAGGAAAACAGGTAATGGGAGTTATAAGTGAAAAGTGAAATTATCAGGTATGATATGAATTTACAAGAGTATCTACTTGGAGATTATATGGAGGGATGAATAAGTTGTGAATATATTAATAGAGGGATAAGGCCGACTGTAAGAGTTCACCAATCTGTCGATTGAGCTTTGCTACGAGATTGTAGAGATTATGGAGGGATGGAGTTATATAACACATGAAGTTATCCAGTACAACACATGGAGTTATACAGTACAACACATGGAGTTGTACAACACAACACATGGAGTTATACAGTACAACACATGGAGTAATACAGTACAACACATGGAGTAATACAGTACAACACATGGAGTTGTACAGTACAACACATGGAGTAATACAGTACAACACATGGAGTAATACAGTACAACACATGGAGTAATACAGTACAACACATGGAGTTGTACAACACATGGAGTTGTACAGTACAACACATGGAGTAATACAGTACAACACATGGAGTTATACAGTACAACACATGGAGTTAT
>JACJUY010003205.1:0-65023 GCA_014220935.1 Platorchestia sp. MABIK | reverse complement strand
TGCATTTTCAAGTCTCTCTTCCTTGCATTTTCAAGTCTCCCTTCCTTGCATTTTCAAGTCTCTCTTCCTTGCATTATCAAGTCTCTCTTCCTTGCATTTTCAAGTCTCTCTTCCTTGCATTTTCAAGTCTCCCTTCCTTGCATCTTCAAGTCTCTCTTCCTTGCATTTTCAAGTCTCCCTTCCCTGCATTTTCAAGTCTCCCTTCCTTGCATTTTCAAGTCTCCCTTCCTTGCATTTTCAAGTCTCCCTTCCTTGCATTTTCAAGTCTCCCTTCCTTGCATTTTTAAGTCTCCCTTCCTTGCATTTTCAAGTCTCTCTTTCTTCATGCATTTTCAAGTTTCTCTTTCTTCATGCATTTTCGAGTCTTCTCTTTCCTCTTGCATTCCTCGCCTCCCATCGCTCTTGCATTGTGGGTCTCTTTTTCCCTCTCTTTTGTAATAAATCTATTTTCTACCCTTCCGATTTTTGTCTTTTTTTGTTAATAGCGAGTGTTTCGACGCTTTTACTGCGAGAACTTTGTTCGTGCGAGGAAAGGAATGAAGTTATCAGCACCCTGAAATGTAAAGCTAATTACCCAAACCTGGATCATTTTTGGCTAATGCTAATGCTTGTTAATTTTTATTTTAGGCAACTAAAGCCGATTTAGAGAGGTTTGGTGAGGCAGAATTTATTTCCCAGTGCCACGGAAAATGTTTGACAATTATTCTTTCTGAGTTAAATTTGAACATAACCTAATTGGTGAACGTATACAGTGAACATATGAGAAACACAGTTGGGTTGGAGGAGATGAAATGGGAGATATGTGTCACGAATTAGGTAGCGTAGAAGTGGAGGTTTTTAAAGAAATGATTCCTGTCAAATGGTAACTGTATCATAAAATGTTTCGTGAGAGCTGTAGGTTACTCTTAATTGTACGTTCACTTCAGTATCCTTCCCTAAATAGTTAAATTACTTATGAATTCTGTTTCTTTGGCTGAGTAGAAGCACTGATGAACTTGATACGTGTAGACATCTTTTGGAGCAAAAAAGCACCGTCTGGCCAATATCCTCTTAATCTTTCTTTTCAGTTCAAAATGCTATCCTAAATGGTCAAATTACTTGAGAACTTTGTTTCTTCCTCTGAATAAAAACATCGAGTAACTTTGTACTTGTAGACACAGCTAGGAGCAGAAGGGCACCTTTAGACCAACGCAAATATTATTGGCTTCTCCTGATATCCTTATTTATTGCTTCATCATCCATGCCTTGCTTAACATGTTCGCTGCCGCTGGACGCAAATGTACGTCCAGCGGTATCATTTTAAGTAAGGTTGTAAGTAGCTGAGTTTAAAAAATGACTCTACTGCTCGAAAAAAATTTGAATCTCTCCTAAAAAGTGTGAAAATGTAATAGCATGATATTTTACCTTGAATGATTAAATTTCATCTGAAAATTTTTTTGAAAGAATTGAAATTCTGTTCTTTTACACCGATACGTAAATGACAAATTTACCTAGTGGTTAATCGTCAGTGAACGTGTTAACCTGATCATAACGTGCTACAATTGGCTCCTCAGGCTCAGATGATGACGGCTACCTTCTCCCCAACTCCTTCCGAGCTATGGAGCCTGCTGCTACGGCGGCATTCGACCAGGTCAGCCTTTTCGCTTTGGCTTTATTCTGCTGTGCTTCACTTGAATTTTGTGCTCTTATAATCGTGTACATGACAAATGCAAAGTATTTTTCTCTAATTCACCATTGAAATGAAATGTGTGGTGGATTGAGGTAGAAATATTTGATTGGTCATGTTTATTTTGTTCGATTGTTTGAATGTTGCATTCTGACCGGTGTTCCTACAGAATATGTCGATGTCTAATCCTTCGTTGTGGCTGTTTGGTTAGTATCAGAAAATATTCTTGTGCGGTCATCGTCATAATATTCATCTTGAAGTCTCGGGTTGAGTTATTTTGCTCCTTACATTCGTCAAGGGTCGTGCTGTCACCATCACTTTTGTGATAGAATTTATGTCTTAAGATTGGTCTGAAATATTCCGGAACGTCAAACCCAATTTGTGGTCAGATTTCTTCACACGTCTCCGTACTGGTCGTAAGATCTGTTGCACTTTTCCTTTTAATTTTGTTCGACATCATGACGTGAGCCCTCTGAAGGCTGAGGCTGTTCCAGCTGGCAAAATTGAGGCAGAGCCGATTGAACTTCAGGCTGGTCCAGTTGGCGAAATTTAGGCTGCGTTAGCTGGTAAAGTTGAGGCTGATCCAGCTGACGAAATTAAGGCTGCGTTATATAGCTGACGAAATTGAGGCTGATTCAGGGGACAAAATTAAGGGTGTTAGTTGGTGAAATTGAGGCTGATCCAGCTGGCAAAATTTAGGTTGTTAACTGGCAAAATTATGGCTGAGTTAGCTGGTGAAATTGAGGCTGATTCAGGTGGCGAAATTAAAGCTGTTAGCTGGTGAAATTGAGGCTGATTCAGATGGCGAAATCAAGGGTGTTGGTGAAATTGAGGCTGATCCAGCTGGGGAAATTAAGGTTGATCCAATTGGCAAAATTAAGGTTATTAGCTGGTGAAATAGAGTCAGAGCCGGCTGAGGCAGAGATGGCTGACGCTCCCATGTCTCTCTCAGGTGGAGCTGAACGTGTACGAGCCCGTAGAGGAGGCCGTGGTGAGTGGAACATTTTGTCAGTTGGGTGCATAGCGGGGTTAGCGATCATTTGTTATTTACTCTGTAGAAATTTGTATTGGGTGAGTGGTTCTTCACTGTAGCTGTTGTGCTACAGGCTTTCTTTGTGACTTTTTTTTATGTTCATGGTTTCACTTGTATTTTCTAATTGCTCATTTTTTTAATTCTATTTATTTGGGTATCGATCATGTTTTTAGCTGTGCGGTCTAAACGTCGCTTTTTTCATCTATCGCATTTTCTGTATTATTTTGGCTTGTTTTTTTCTGCTTGTCCTTGACAACTTACTCCTAATCGTCGTTTTCTTATTTGTTTACTGAGTTTGGATTTATATTCATGTTGGATAACTTTTTGCTTTAAAATCTCACCTGTGCACTTAATGAATTTCTAGATTTTTTAACTTTAGGGCTCTAATTAACTCATTAATTATTGCTCATTTGGGTTCAACAAAATCTGTATTTTTGTTTTTTAGTTATGCCTACTGGATTCTTGGACTTACATCAACACTTAGTGAATGAGCTTCTTGAACTTATCGCTGTTCAACGTATTTGAGGGGAATTCTTACCCTTAGGAGCTTTTCAAAATTCAAATCAACATATCTCGATTTCTCTGACAGCTAGATGAATGAAAATTCATAGTGATATGGAAAATAAGATTCTGAGCAGGTTTTCTTCCATAAAAATTTTTGATATTTCACAATATCAAAAAAGTTATTGCTCTAACAAAAAAAAATACATATACTTGCGCAAATACCGAAGGCTTTTGAAGTTTTCAACCTAGAAGCGTTATTTTGATTTCGTTCGACGCAAAATGACTTTGTAAACCAGAACATGCCTCGGGTTTATTGAATTTTGAATTAGAAAAAAAATTAAATATTTTGGAAAAAAAATGTTTGACCTTAAAAAAAGTACATTTTTTCCCATAAATTTTTCTTTTTTGAATTTAAATCAAGTTCCCGAGGCATTTCCTTGTTTCCATTGCGTTCCTGCGTCGAATGAGACTAATTTCACGTTTCTACGTTGAAAACTGTAGAAGCCTAAGGGATTTGAATGTCAATAAGTTACATGTTGAGAAAGAGCAATTTAAAGTTTTGAAATGGCGCAAAAAGTCTCCACCACTCCCACTTCTAGGGGGTGTACCGTCACAACCATAGCAGCTAGCGACTTGAGATTTTCACAGGACTAAGCTAACATGATCTGCTACGCAGAACTGTAAAAAACGAAATACGACCGTTTTAAGCCGAAAAAGGTAGGAATTCACTTTAAGTGCAGTTTAACACCCGGTACCAGTTTTTAAGTGCAGTTTTACACCCTGTACCAAATTTTGCAGTGCAGTTTAATACCTGGTACCAATTTTGAAGTGCAGTTTTACTCCTGGTACCAAATTTGAAGCACAGTTTAACACCTGATACCAATTTTGAAGCACAGTTTAACACCTGATACCAATTTTGAAGCACAATTTAACACCTGATACTAATTTTGAAGCACAGTTCAACACCTGATACAAATTTTGAAGCACAGTTTAACACCTGAGACCAATTTTGAAGCAGAGTTTAACACCTGGTACCAATTTTGAAGCAGAGTTAAACACCTGGTACCAATTTTGAAGCACAGTTTAACACCTGGTACCAATTTTGAAGCACAGTTTAACACCTGGTACCAATTTTGAAGCACAGTTTAACACCTGGTACCAATTTTGAAGCACAGTTTAACACCTGATACTAATTTTGAAGCACAGTTTAACACCTGATACCAATTTTGAAGCAGAGTTTAACACCTGGTACCAATTTTGAAGCACAGTTTAACACCTGGTACCAATTTTGAAGCACAGTTTAACACCTGATACAAATTTTGAAGCACAGTTTAACACCTGGTACCAATTTTGAAGTGCAGTTTTGCACCCTGTATCCTGCACCCACCAATAGCCGAGTGGAGCGGTCTCGTCTGGCAATGTAAGCTGCGACCGCAGAACCGTAATGGCTTGACACTGTAATATCAAAGCTTGCCATTCACTTGAGCTCAATTCTGCTACCCGCCGTCTAATTTACAGGGGTGGAATTTTCAAACAATTCGCGTAGCAGCCGCGTAAATTCTTCCAACTCACTGAGCTACGCTAGGTGCGTCAGTTCGCCGTCGTAGCAGTACAGCTGGTAGGGTTTGGTTAGCTCTTTGAATTTGGCGCCGCTACGTGCGTATTCAAGTCGACTTGGAAGAACTTGACTATCCGGCTAAGATGACGTTAATTGTTTGGAAATATGTCCCCTGGTAAGTTAAAGATTAGCAGGCCTCGGTGGGCTACATAAATTGTTCCTGAGTGCCAAGCATTGATGGTCAAGTGGTCTTCTCCACCATTTATTCCCACTGTTTATTCTTCATATTTTTACTTTTATTTCAATGTCTCTAGGGCAACAACAATGAGAAGAGTAATTTTTTTTCTGTATTTCTGGCACGCAAGCTCATTGTACGAGTGCATTTCAAACAGATATGAGCGAGTAAAGACCTGCGGGTGTGGTTCTAGAAGACAAGTGTTCTGGTTAAGCTTTCAACTCATTGACGATCCTCATGAGTTGTAGAACTAAAATAAAGGAAACGTTGTTGCTGATCGTTTTTACAGTAGTATCTTTGTGTAATGGATGAGGAAAATTTTGTGTTGACTGCCTTTTTCCTGGAATGAAAATGCGAATTAGAGTCATGAAATGTGTCTCATTGAAATACTTATTCAACACTTCGACTGCAGGTAGGTGAACTGATGTTCCATATTCAACTCAAATTAAAGGTAATTTCATTAATCAAATTTGAAAATAGCCATTAAATGAATCGTGACATCATTTAGTTTTGACTAAAAATTAATAAAAAGTGAGTCTGTGACTACAGGTCGGTCAGGAGCATTATGACAATCACCTCAGGTCAGGAGCATTGTGACAATCACCTCAGGTCAGGAGCATTATGACAATCACCTCAGGTCAGGAGCATTATGACAATCACCTCAAGTCAGGAGCATTATGACAATCACCTCAAGTCAGGAGCATTATGACAATCGCCTCAGGTCAGGAGCATTATGAAAATCACCTCAGCGACCACAGATTGTGTACGCCGCAATCTTTGGCCTCGGAAATGAATTGAGATATTCTTCGACCATATCAATTGGATCATCTCGGGCTGCAAGTCTCGAGGTACCGTTGTCAAGATTTTACTAACACTGTGACCGCATCGTGCGCCACCGGTGGTAACGGTGGAAATTTGCATGCCGCTGACCGACTAGTAGTCACAAACTCAATTTCCATAAATGCCTAATTAAAGCTAAATGAAGGCATGATCCAGTTAATGTCTGCTATTTTCGAAAATGCCCAAGTTGAACGTTGAACTTTAGTTTCCCCAATTGCGGTCCAGTGTCAAGTTTTTCGCTGTATGCTCTATTGAGCGAGGCTCTGTCACTCGACTCCTGCGTCAAGTGCCTTCTTTATTGCTGAGAGCAGTCGAAAAAGGTTGTTTTTCATTCTTGAAGCCCAATTTTTTTGTCGTGATTTCGTACGTCATGATTTGGTATGTATAGTAGTTACTTCAAGGCTCCATATCCATTGCTAAGATGTTTTCACAGAGGGATGACAAGGGGTCACTTCGCATGGACTACGATAAACGTAGAACATACGTACGAGGTGTGTTTTCACCCAAGATACCCTGCGTGTTGAAATAGGAAGTTAGGAAGGAAGAGATAGAAAAGATAAATAAATGATAGGGAAGAAAAGATGAAAGTTGAAAGCGAAGCCGAGTTGGCATGAAAGTTAGAAGTCCCGAAAGTTTATCCATAGTTGATGTAACTTAACAGTATCTTCCTTTTATCGTCAGTCCCCATAAGCATATATAGGATGCACAAATCTTACTAACCTAAACCTGTTGCATATCCTATGCCATCGAGGGGATGATTGGATGATAGAATTGCATGCTATATGAGCCTGTTCTGTTCTTTTCCCTTTTTGTTTTCTACAATCTCGTTCATGTAATTCCATAGCACGAAACCGTTCCGTTCCTGTAATTAAGTGATTCATTGTCTTCTTTGTATTATCTCGGGCTAGCATTTTATATCGCAGTGGCACTGCGGTTGTTTTCGTGCGTAACTAAAATAAAACTGGCGATTTTTTTACTGCCCGTTTAAGTATGTTCAAAATTTTTTACCGGCGGTGTCTTGGATTCCCGTGCTACATTGGTTCCAGTAGCTTTTTTTCTGTATTTAGTTGCTCGTTTCTTCATGTGTCTTTTATTTCCGTGCTATATTGGTTCCAGTAGCCTCTAATTTGCTTGTGTTTAGTAGCTCATGTCTTGAATGTCGTCAAAATTTTAGCGTACATACATTCAAGACGTACGTACAGACGTTAGAAAAAAATAGTTTCTCTTGGTTGGAGTACGTCTGGAGACATTGGCTGGTTAATCTTTCAGTCGGTAATTTTGGTATGGCCGTCAGCCTACGGTAGAGGATCTGACACCGTGACTGGAATCAAGTAAAGCCAATCACACACACGATTACGTACTTCACCGGCATAAATTAGAATATTTTGGAACTTGTTAGTGTTCTAGATGTTGACGTGTGCCATTACTCTCATCATTCATGGAAGCTAATGCACGAAGGGGGAAATATTTGTCAGAAAACTGACATACTTTTCTGGGACAATTTGACACAGAACCAACACGCAAATGTGCGTTTTCATTGTAGATGACCGATGAATATAATGAGACATACTTTGCTGTGTCTTCACCGATGTGACGCATAAGTACGCCAACCGTGACACACTTGTCGTAGTCAACAACATTCGTTAAATGATTTTTTTTTTCATGCTAGTTATTCTTTACGCTGATGAAGTGGCTAAATTTAAAAATTCAAAGAAATTACAGTGAAGGTTTTTCATTTCTGGCGAAAATTTTACTTGGTATTCTCTAATGTCAAAGCTGATTCATTTTTTAACGAAAAAATTTCCACTATTTGGAACGGGAGAACAGGATTTAATTTTCCTAATCGCTAGAAGATGTGGTCAAAGGTGATACATTCGGAGATGTACAAAAATTACCATGAATAACCGTTTTGCCCACACAGATACATCGATATTTTTCCGAGTTTATGATCTACTTTCAGTCGTGCTTGGTCTGGTCGTTGTGTATGTAAAGCTTATTATAATCTAACAGAAACGACCCGAGTGGCCCATTCTTGGATTGCTACCAAGTACCTCGCTGGCTGACCCCTATCCCGCACAGGAGCTCGAGTGCAAGTAGAAGAGAAGAAGTAACAATTACATTCACTCTCATCAATTTTCACACACAAGCACCAATGTATTCGTTTTACTTCAACGTGCATGTTTGGGCGCGAAAGCACAGTGCGCTTACGTTTGTCTTAAGTTCAGCTCAGCCAGAAAAACAGGAGTTTGATACGCTAATTCTAGCAGATGCTGTTACAAGTGGATTTCTTATACATACATCAGGGAAGCTGTTTCACTGTATTCATGCCCGATTTTACTTATGGTTGAAAGGAAGATTATACATTTAGCAGGTATATCATTTCTTCGTATATATGTTTTTTTTTTCGATGCTATATAGGATTGGATATGCGTAGTCTCATCGTTCGTAATTTTTTTCGCTTTTTGTAAGGATTGTTCAAGATATGATAGTACTTGAAAAGTTTAATTTTTTGAGTTCATTGGTCCGCCTTTCTTAATGGTTTACAGTGTTAAAATATTTGAGAGCATAAATGAGCCGTTTCCAGTTATAAAAGTGTCAAAATAGCTGTTGAAAAGAAAAATGTAGCTGAGACTTTTCTGAGGCTGGGCGGAGTGTGAGATGCCAGGGATAGGGTTGACATTGAGCAATCTAGGAAAAAACCTTTTACCCAGAAAATACCTCGTAAGCCCAGTAAAATCTACCCATAAAATATTTTTGGGACCTATGTGTTTATTCGAAAGGTTTTTGACATGTGTTTTTTTGCCAACCCTAGGCAGAGGCATGGTGGACATCCACGGAAAGAGGATCTCCGTCATGAATGGATAAATGAAAAATGCGAGTGCACTACTGGAGCTTTGATTCAGTACTTCTAGATCTTAGCTCGCACCTGGTCGTCGGATATACGAGAGAGTAATTGCTGGGTGCAGAAGTATGATCGCCTCAGTGATGGGTTATGTGCTGATGCTAAAGTTAGTGATCTGAAATTACGGCCGCACTGATGCATCTGATTCTTGAAATGAAAAGCAAGGCGAAAATCGCTGTACTTATAGCCATTTTATCAACAAAATTAGCAAAAGCTAAATGAATAAAATTTAACGTTTCGAACTCGTTAGTTTATCTTCAGCAAGAGTTCTGCGACTAAACAAAAAAATATGAGTAAATTAAAACTAGTACATACAAAAGAAAACTACAAGATGCAAAAAAATAGTCGTACTTATAAAACTCAAAAACTCAAGTTAGTGTGCTCTATCCTCAACCTGTCTCAAAGGCTAGGAGATTCATAATGTGTCACAGTGGACCAGCGCTGCTGTGCGACTGATGAGACGATTCATGAGTCCTGCGCTGGGAAATATGCTTGAAATGACAATGCATACACACTATGTTGTACTCGATTATTTCCGTTTCGGACTCGTAGAGTTTTCATATATTTAAAGCATGCATCGAATACCGTTCAACAATTGACCTTTTAGACCCTGACTTTTTCAGTCTCCCAGATGGAAAACATGAGATCCTGAGCTGAGATTTGGTTTTCTTTTTGTTGAAATAAAATGCTTTTGTTCAGTCAAGGACTGTATTTTTTCGGTTTGCTGCTGTCCTGTTTTTAGCCCCTTTCTTCTTTAACTTTTAACTTGTGTGATGAATTTTCCTTCACATTTTGCTGTTTATATGCGCAGGGTATCCAATGCGAGAGCGCACCTATGCGTTGATTCCACGTTCCCTTAACCACATAGTAAACGGTATCTCCGTCTTTCCTCTCTTTGAGCATCTTTATTGTGGCAAGGGAGGCTACAACTAACTTATAACCCATCAATCCCTCACATTTTCAATATGAAAACCAATTCTTCTGGACTCCCTAACTTAATAGTGGAAATGTAATAGCAAAATGGGACTAATAATAAAATCGGACTATGTTTTTAAGCTTCAATTTTTATATACGGTCTTTGGGGTGGGGTCGAAGGTAAGCATCTCAACACCAATATATCAGAGTCTCGGGTTGAATTGGTTGAATAACCCATGCTATACTTATAAGCGTGCACTAAAATGTTGAGAGTTCCAGGGTGCTGGTGTGCGGACACAGGTAATGCTGTTCTGCCCTTGCTAACTGCCACCGCTGCTTTGCAATACTAACCTGGAAGACACGAGCCAGCCCTGCTTCGCGTTGCTGCCCAGGTATTTCCGCCTTAGCGCCAAGTCTGCAGCGAGTCATTATGAGCTGTGTGAACTGGTCTCCATATTCAGTCGGTACTTGAGTTGTACGACGTCTATTTTATGCGAACTTCAACTTATGGGGTGTGGGGAAATTGGTCCTAGTTATTCAAATGTCGAGCATCGTACGAGTTGATTAAATGAAAGTGATTCTTATACTTCCGTATGAGTAGAAGTTTCCATAAAATGTTGTGTAAGTAACTCATGTATCAACTGAGTGTGATATATTTTTGATGCTTTGCGTTTATACATTTATTAGGTTGGTTTAGAAATTTAATAAATAGCACCCTGTTACAATTTCTTTTTTATTTAACTCATCATTTCATGTGACTGATCTTCCATGTAAGATCCCGAGCTGAAGCCTAGGTAGGTTTGGTATTTCTTTTGCTGAAATAGAGTATTTTTTTTTTGTTTTGTTAAAGACCACCTCCTCAGGGGGATACAACTATTGTATCTATGGGAATTAGCGCTCCCAGGAGGACTATGTGAGGGCCCGAGCTAAGGGTTAGGTAGGCTTCCTTTTTGTTGAAATAACATAGGTTTTTGTTCTATTACGGACCATCTTTTTTCGGTTCGCTGCTGTCCTGTTTTTTCAACACTTACTACTTTCTTCTTGAACTTTGATCTTGTTTCATAAACTTCTTTCTCATCTTACTGTTTCTATGCCTTTTCTGCGTAGATTCCACGTTCCCTAAACTCCATACTAAATGGTGCCTTCCTCCTTCCTCTCTTTGGATCGCCTTTGTAGCGGATAGGGAGGCTTAAACTAACTAATAATCTAATCTAATCTGTTAAAGACCACCTTCTTTTCGGCTCACTGTTTTTTTCAGCTCCTAGTACATTCTTCTTCAACTTTTATCATGTTGCATGAACTTTCTTTCGATCCTACTGAATCTTTGCGCTGGGTGAGGAGATACGCCTTGTGCATAAATTTCCTGTTCCCTCAATTCATTTGCTTATGGTGCCTTCGTCCTTCCTCTCTAGGGAATAGTTTTCTTGTGACAAGTGAAGCTTAAATTGACTTTTGATGGAATATGTCATTTTACCTATCTAAACTCAACTTCAAAGAGAATAAGTCGGAGACAATATTGCATTAGTTCCTTTTTTACCTCCCTCTGTGTATTTCATATTTGCGTCCGTGATTTTTTTCAGTACACATTTTACAAAGCTCTGCTCTCCGTAAGGACATAGTTACCTGAAATGGTTAGTACATGACGTTTACTTCATCAGAACTGTACTTTCAAGTGCGGTTGACCAATTGTTGAATTAATTTTTGCTTTCGTTTTTGTCAGATAGTCACGTTTCTCTTCGATAAATTAAGCAATTTTTGGAATGTAAATAATTTGTATTCTTGGTTTATTTTCCAGGGTCAAAGAGACGGTGCGCCCTTTCCTCCAGGTGAGACGGTAGTGCTGAATGGGTTGTTGACATCCGCCTTGATTCCATTGCTATATCATTAAGCACTTCACCATGTCGTTAACCGAAAATGCTTAGGTTGAAAGCTTCCAGATTGAGATACCATCTGGAATGAGCAGAGGTCTTATAATTTTAGGCTTTCTTTGGATTTCTGTTTTGATCAACTGTGACGATGAAAATTGTCAAATTTCGCTTGTTATTATAAATGTTGTCTTACTCATCTTGCTTAGAGTCCCCTCAGGGAGATGCAGCTGTTTTATCAATGGGAATCAGTACTCGTAAAGGAAGTGAAACTGAGAAATAGGGAGCCTTTTTTTGCTAAAACAGTGTAAGTTTTTGTTTAGTTACGAACCATCTTTTTTGGGTTCACTGCTGTCTTGTTTTTTCAGCGTACTCTACTTTTTTCTTCATTTTTTATCATGTTACGTGAACTTCTATCCAAATTCACTATTCTTGTGCACCGGGGATCTTGTGTGGGAACTCACCGTGTGCGTAGATTTCCCGTTCCCTGAACTCCCTACTAAATGGTGCCTTCTTTTATTGGGAGCACCACTGTGGTTAGGGAGGCTAAAAATAGCTTATAACCCAACTTTTAAACCTGGTGGGAACCAATCCTTAAGTATAACATTATTATAGCGTGAATATTGCCAGCAATTTCCTTACCAAGTTTGACTAAAAGCTGTTGTTTGCGTTGTTGCAGGCGAAAACGGCCCGCCTCTACCGCCGCGCAACACCATCCACGGTCAGTGATGTGTTGCTCATTGGATTGTGTATTGTTACTGCTGCTCGCTGCTTACTCTCGTCACTTTGTTTTTCTGCTTCTAAAACCACGGATTTGATAGACTTGAGAAACTCGCCGTCTTTCGGTGCTCGCGTGAGCCTTTATTTCAGTGACGCGGTAACTTTGAAAACGGATGGAAGATTTATCGAATCAATGTATATAATTCTGACCGCATTTGTGGCCGGAAAGAATAGGAAATTACATGCCTACCGGCCAATGCTCTCATCTTGAAGCCTCAGCTTTACCACTGCTTAACGCATCTTTTAATCAATTGTTGATTTGCTTGTGCGTAGTCAAGTGCTATTTGCGTAATAAGTTCTGCGATCAACTGCATGCGTTAGCGCGACGGTTGCTCTTCTTTTTTTTTATAAATTTTTAAGTTTATTATCTCCGGCTTTTTTAGTTTCAGTTCTTCGTTTTATTCTACACAATTATGAATTTTTTTTAATATGAGCTTTTTGATCGTCATTAGTTATCAGTAGCCGAGTTTTCTTGCGTCGCAACCACTCGATGTGATACGAGAGAACATTATTTGATGCACCGTATAATTTTTTTAAAGAATATTTCTCTCATTTTTCCATAAAGTTTTCCTTCAAAGTATCTTCTGAAGTTCAATAATTTACGTCGACCTTTCGTTTCTACACTGCCAAATGCACTCAGTCTGTTTTTCTGTAATTTGCCTCTTATGAGTCTCAGGTGCTATAAAATAAAAATCATTTCATGGGGGCTCGCGAGTTTCATATTACCTGACTGTTGACGAGAGCCTCGCCTCAAGTTTTTAAGATTCTCATTTTCAATACGTTTAAGTCAAGCGAAGCAATTAAGTACATCAATCGTTCTTAGAAACTTTTTTTGTTTGATTTTTCATCGTCTCCTTCCAACTCATCACTATCTCCCAGTCTAACTTTATTGCTGGAATATTCATGATTTAAGCCGCCGTAATCCAATAGCTGGTCAGCTTAAAATCATAGCTAGTACTGTGAAAAAATTTGGCTGGGCTATTCTCGCTAGTGCACAGCACGCCGGTGTGGTAAACTGCGCGTGTACTGTGCTGTACGAATTCGAGCTTGTACCGTGTTTTTTTTCTGGTGGTCATGTTGAAGAGCGCCGGGACGCTAGTTTCCGTTTTGTACTGTAGACTAGGGGCCAGATTTTCGAATAATTTATGTCGTAGAGGTGCAGCTGACAGTGGTATCTTCCGAGTAAAATGCGCTACGCTATGTGCTAACTCGTAAGACTTACTGAACATTTGGTTATCCTATATTGTTTCCAGACTCCAGGCGTGGCATGGCTAGAAGCCAAGTTACATTGAAAGAATTATGATGCATGGCTAGAAGCTAAGTTATATTGAAAGAATTACGCTGCCAGCTGTCGCACTGCAACTACATGGATGGTTTAAAAATCCACCCGCAAAGACGGGCTAACGAGACCCTACCTCATTTATGTGCTTTCACTACGATTAGGAATAAGACCTCGAATTGTGAACTTGGTTGGTGATATACGTCAACTTCTTGTTGAACGCGTGTTACGTGAACCGAAAATCATGCGGGCATTTAAATTATTTTCTGTACATCCCATTTTTATCACTAACTGATAACCTTAGTCGTCCGCGTTGTTACGTCATAGGAATAAATATCTGAATTGCAGTAACAGATGAAGGTACAAATGTGTTAATTTTGCTAGCGCATTAGGTTATGTCTCATGTTCATCGAAATGTACCGATAACGGCGGAAATTTCTCTTGCGTATCAAGAGTAACGGCCAATATTCTTATAACGATTACAAATATCATCCTGTTATTCCGAAACTTTTACAAAGCAAAATAATGAAAAAGTTCATTTTAACAGTGGTACTCCTTTTTATCATACGCGTGAGACTCGTTAAGAATCCACCAATTGGAAATATGATTACAAACACCATTTACCGACGCATCGAGAGTTACAATGCACCATCGCACAACTTACGTAAAACCCACGAGACACAGTACAGGTGTTCGTTCCGATGCAATCGGCTGTGTTCCGGCGCATGGGGGTCAATCCCCTGCATTCGTGGCTACGCAGATGCGGTTGCCTCACCTCTTCGGTTCATTCGCGTTCCGGCCGTCTCGTGGAATGGCTGTGTGTGAGTTGTGTAGTGCGGACGAACGTTCTGTCCTCTATGAGCTTCCGCGAGTCTGCGTGTGTACTGTTCTTACAGTCGGGACGTTTTTTTCTGTAGTACTTGCTGATCATTCTCTGAAAAATATTTAAAGTGTATTTCAGCAATGAAATTTACCCCCTTGCGTAAATTTTGTTCTGATGCTTACGTACGATGATTGCGCTGGCTGGGCTCAACCGTAGAGCCGATGCATGAATTCATCCCACAAGTCTGATGCAAGTGACGTTTGTTGTAGGGAACTTTTAGGGTCGCTTATTTTAGTTTACCGCTTAGAGGTTTCCTATGAATTGTAGTGGACTGCGGTAGTTATGGAATAGCAATTTAAACATTCGTTAAAAATGCAGTTAATGTGGTGTCTATTTCGTCTTTCTTAAATTTTGAGTCAACTGTTCGATTACGGAATGAAATGCATGTGGTGATTATTTTCTGTATCGATCACCTTACTTCAAACGGTTGGTGGTGTATCGTAGAATGATGTGCAATTGGACTGTTCTGTTTTGAGTAATAATTAAACTTTTTTGTTTTTCGTTCAGATAGTCGCTTCTTTAAAATCCACGTTTGCAGCTTTTACATACATTTGCTTTGATGCGATAACAGAAGATTTGCAAGCATAATAACAGCTTTTTTTATCGGGTCATTAACGGATGTAGGCTTTGGTAATGTACTTCTTGTGGGGTAATCTAAGTGTCTTCTTGAGGATGCGACACTTGTTAATAGATGTGCTCTGAATGTAATCAAGCAAACGAAGCACGTGTTTTTATCATCTGGTGAAGCCGACATCTGTGTTGCTTGCGAATAGAATGAAGTTTTCAATTAGGGATCTAGTTGTAATAAGTTATGTTCTGGTTATTTTGTGAAGATTTCCATTTGAGAGCCTGTAAAAATTATATTACCGTTGAAAATCCTGTAAATTAAGACGAATTTTTTCGTCAACTGCAGCATAAAATTTAAAACTGTTCGCTGATCCAAACATGCATTTAATAACTTCTGAATGTGACATTCATTGTTTGTTTAAATCTTCTAACATAGGAGCAGCAGGTGAAAATCGCTCTAAACTGACGGCCGGACACGCTTCTCAATCGCGTTGATCAGGCCAAGTGCAATCTTAAAATCAACATTTAATTGATGAGTCTCGCTTATTTCTAAAAAGTTCCGGTAATATACCTTTGCCATTCCTTGGCCTTGAACATTGAAGCTTAAATATAGCAATTTGTTTCCTATTTACAAGACGACGTATTGGTTCACGTCAAAATACTGCTCCTTGAAACGTGGAAATCGCATTCTTGCCAGTGCCTTCTATATGTGAGTGTACACGTGGTACCCGTCTGAGTGCCCCATGCTGCTGCTCGGTCTGATGTTCGAAAGTAAAGCTTCCATGCGAGGTAACAGATGTTGTTCGGCACCGGTACGGGCCGAACAACAACACCGAACGGGCAAATGACAGGAATGATTATACTGTAACTGTGAAGATAAAATAGACCACTGCATTGCTAATTAACGCGACTATCCTGCATTGTGGCTGCTGATCAACTGTGTAGAGCGAGCTCTACTATTCGAGTGGTGAGCGAGCGCTATTATTCGAGTGGTGAGCATTGTCCTACTGTCCAATCGTGAGTCTGCCCTGCGGGATGCCAGTCTGACTGAGCATTGCATCTGGGGGATTTTTACTGTAAGCCATAACCATCAAAACCTAGGGAAGTGAACATTTTGTGTATTGTGCTCTACAGGAAAATGATTTTTTCAAATCGTTTGTATTAATAACATAAAAATGAACACATCCTTTCCTATGTTTATAAAATTACGGTTCACCCTATAATAATCATTCGTTGAAATAATTCGTGGACGCCAATTAAGCAATTTAGGCGTTTTTTCTCTTGTTGGAACTAAAATTCTTGTCTATGGCGTTCAATTAACTTTAACGTGTGCTTTACAGAGTACCCTTAGATTGACATCAAGTGTAAAGTCGTGCTAAAGTAATTAGTTGTGGTTGCGTTGACTTTGATGTACTTCGAAAAATGGGACGCAAAGCCGCACTTCGCCATCGACGCTCGGCCCGTAGACAGGGATCTGACCCGGTCGGATACGGGCGCTTGCTCCTCGTGCCTTTCGTGGTGATGAGGTCGTTGGGACACAGGGCCTTTCGCTGGCTGGTGCTGCGCCAGCAACGCTTCATGCACGAGCGGTCATCATCGGATGTCGAGGCGACGTTGCGCAACCTCAACATTGAACTTGAGCGCTCGTACAAGACACAACCGTCGCCTCGTCCAAGGCCTCCGTATCATCTCAGGCCGAGACCGCTGCGCTCTGTGTGGAAGGTGTATGTCCCGCGGAGGCGACTGCCGGGAAACAGAGCTTCGTTTTTACTCAAGAAAGGACATTATCAAATTCCCAAACGTGGTCGACCCGTGCCTGTCTCTCCTGACATCGTGAAATACCTGACGTTCGTCCAAAAATATCCCTGTCAACGGGCCCATGAAAAAGCCGGCATGCCCAAGTATCTGTGCTTCTCCAATGAGGTGAACATTCGCGATGAAGAGAACTCCATCGATGATTTATCGTCTGCAGAAGAAATTGTCAGCGAACACTCGCTTAGTCTAGATCAATCTGGGAGAGCAACGTCTACGCAAGTTTCATTTTCTCCCCGTGTTGAGTCTGACACCGACTCAAAGAACTCGAGACGAAACAGTTCGGAAGTTGACGATGAATCTTCTTCTTTTGCTACTTCTGAAAAGATATCTCCTAAACTGAGGGAAGTTGTTGCCAGTCTTCGAGCTAAAGCTTCCCCGTCGCTTTCAACGAGCTTCGAATTCAATAATTTAAACAAACGCTCGTCGAAGCGACGGACAGCCAGTGAAACTGCTTGTCCATTAGATTCCCAAGTTTCTCGCAGTTCTTATCACAATAACATCTCAGATCCACCACTGAATATTTCCAATCATCGTCGTTCTTGTGAGTCTGCTGAGATCAGCAGTTCGTACTGCTTATCTAGGAAATCATCGACCAATCCTACTGTTTCGAGCGACTCCGACAACGAGAATGGTGTCAATTTTATGAGAGATCAAGAAAAAAATTATTGTAAATCCGTGTTACGTTTAATGGAATCTTCTTCCATCAGTGAAACTGAAACTAGCATGTATGATTCATTAGAACCATTCTACGACGTTATTTTGGATTCAGGCTATTCAACTGTGGTTGAATCCTCGCAGGAGAGTGTTAGATCATGCTCATCTGCCTTCAGCCAAGTATCCCGTGTGTCTGAAAAAGACTGTGGATCCTCAGCCACTCCCGAAAGCTCAATAAATACTCTATCGCGAAGCCTATCAAACCTCAAAATTGATCGAGAAATTAAAAATATTTCTCTTGACATTAATGAAGTTAAAATGCACGATCAAGGTGATGGGATGCCCTGGAAGACGCAATCTGCCGAAGAGCTGTCTGTTAGCAAGCTGGTTCCCAGCGCTTTATTTTCTTGCAACGATGAGCTACCAACTGCGACTTCTACAACTTCCCCTGAACCTCAGAAGTCATTTTTGCACAACGTCGTTAAACTGTGTCCAGTTTCGGTGACCGCAAGGCGGATGCTCCCGCCCTTGCCGGATGTTTCCATACCTCCATTATCTATAAGCTGTGCGACAAGGGTACTTCCAAGTGAGCCTGCGCGGCGTCCAGAGACTGGGGATGTCCGAGCTTCCGTATCGCTGGGTTCTGCTGATTTTGGTTCGCCTCACGTGGCATCTGAAGCTCTACTTGTGCGTGGCGCATCATCTTCTGATACAATGGACGGCTTGACATCAGATTTGCCGGTCTCAAGCATCCCCACTGCCACACACGCAAACGTTTCGTGCTCTCTAAGCTCACCTGCTACCACAGGGCACGACTCAAATGAGCTGCACGTTTTGCCCGTCGCTTGTGAGGTTGGATGTTCTATATTCTACCTGCCCTGTTCTGAATATTCCATCTCTTCAAGCGCAGAAAATGCAAGTCAAGAGACAGAGAAAGGTAAGAGCGCGGTTAAAATGCACGGTTTGTTTACTTATCACTAAAGGTAATATGAATAAATAACTTCATTTCTTATTACTTATCTGGTCTATGTTACCCCTTCAACTATTGGGAAATTGCCTGGGTATCTTATTACATGATTATGAGCCATATCAATGCCTTAGATAAATGTTATATGACTCGGACCTGATTTTCAATATCTGCGCTTGTGTGATGGTGTCCGGTTTCCTTTACACTTATTATCACACGTGTTAAAATGTTTTTTATTTAATCCATATAAATTAATCTAAAATTCGTATTATTTCCTGCTGCATTATCTCAAGAAGCAATTGTTTGACCAACGGACGGGACTGGTCTCTCGCTCCGTGTTACCAACTACGAAATACGATCCCATGCTCGATCCGATGTGGCTGCCGGACATTCAGCCACAATGCTACAGGTTGTAGCAGAGCATGAGTCGAATTGCTCGTATCTTAGTTTTATAACTAAAATCTCAGCTGCGGGAGAGCTGATACTTCTATGCATTTTGAAAACTTCACATCACTGGTATGAAACGAGCTTATATTTCCCACATCATGCTTCGTAAATACTCTATTGCAACAAACCATCCTAGATTATTCAATGAGAGCTGCCTGGCATTCTTGTGTTGATGTGCTGGAAAGCAACAGGGAGCACCAGGCAACCGCAGTTCTAAGAAAGGCGAAGTAGCGATGACTGAAGTTAGATGACCATCAGCGGTCGCCTAGCGATGACCGGTAGAGGAAAAGAGCCTCTGCTCCAGGCTACGTACGGCGTGTGAGTCACAGCCGCAAAACCGGGCTGGTTGGAGGTGCTCGTACGAACTTAGGGACGAAACTGCGCTACAGGAACCGGGTCCATAGCGCTGTCAGCTGGTCCTAATGAAGTTAACAAATTTGTATCAGTTCGCTCGGGTTTGGGTGCGGGAAAGAAAGATGATAGTGGAAAATGAAGTAGTGTGTAGAAAATATGCCGCAATGTTCAGGTGGAGATGGTGTGCTGCGTGCTTGTGTATGTCTGGATTTTGGTTAGAGATTATTTTGAACGCTGAAAAGTATTTTATTCAATGATAATGTGAAATTGAAGGTCTTTTTGTGGTATAACGGTGAATTTGGGAATTTAACACATCTAAGTGTTTAAGAGTGTGGCTCACTCTTGAACTATAAAAAGTTTAAACACTTTTGTAATAGGGCGTTATAGACGGAAGGAATTTTGTGTTGGCAGCGATGCTGATAATTATGCGAACTCTATTAAACAGTTTTGCATTTCCGCACATTCAATTCCTTCTTGCAGGTGTTAATTCATCACACCAATCAAGCACTGCTAAATAAATTCCATTGAGGTTATTTTGTAATTTTTAATTTTATTTCAATTTCAGTAATTAATGCCTCATTTGACAGAATTACTGGAATGACAAAGATGATGTAGCTATTGCCAGACAGTCGTGTATACTGGTATTTGAAATTTCCTCGCATGTCTTAGTATTCGAGTCTCTTAAATTTTTCACATTTTCTGGGACTGGGCCAATCGATCCTCGTCACTATGTTTTGCATGCTCTGCACTTCTCAATGTAGCCTGTTGTGAAGTATTCCAGGTCGCATGAACAATGCTATGTTATAAGCTGTAAAATTACTAAGGGCTCGTAAAAGAGCACGACTCTTTTTTTTCTCTCTTCTTGCTTTCCTGTGAGGGAACGATCGAACATTTGTGAAACCGGTGTCTGTTCTTTTTTTCAGTTTAGCGATGAGTAATTCTATGGACTCTATGCACTGGTTTAAATTTCGTTCTTGACTGTTGCATTGCTTCTTTGTTTCCGATGCTAAGCCACCATGTCGGACATATTTCCGTTGTGCGAAGGAAACGCGCATAAAATTGTTTCTTTGTCATAGTTGGACACCCTCTTATAAGAGGAGTGTGGTTTAACACTTCAGCCTCGTCTCTGAATTTTTAGTTGCAGTGTGCCTCCATTTAATGTTTAAATGTTGACTGCTTGGTGACCCATCGGTGGGTCACTAGGGGATTTCTACAATGCGTGTCACTAACCGGAACTTTATTCATACTTAATCGCAATCAGCCGATGACATTTTTGGACTGATATTTTCGTCCATTTTAAAGTTTGATTGAAATTGTGGTAAGTTGCAGCTGAATCTTAAATTTTGTTTAACCCACCGCAGTTGACGTGTTAACTCGTTCTAGGAGATTGAATTCTGCTGTCGGCGACAGTACTGATATTTAATGATGTACAATTAGTGAAAAGGTGCAGATTTCTGGAGTGTATCGTGCTTGGCCCTGCGAGTGACAATCATAATGGGTATAATCGACAGTATTGGCATATTGGCACTTCTCACAGTTAATGAAATTTTTGATAACTTCAGCATTTAACCCATCGTGATTCGCTCTGTAGGTATGTGGTTAGCCACGTAACACACAGTACGTATCGCATGGTGTTGTCCAACTGTCAGTTAAAAAGTATGGGAAAGAAACGATAATTTGATGAGTATTGCGCCTTTCAGATACGTTTATGATGAGTAGGGCTATTCTTGGAAGATGCCTGTACCGCCAAGTGGCGATGACAAAACTGATGCTTCTGATGTTGCGGGAAGAAAACGGAGATAAAATCTTGGTGCACTGCTGAAACACTAGTTCAGTGGCGCAACAAATAAGACTTCGAGTAAATAATTAAGAAGTAATGAACTAATGCGAGGTATCTCATGGTAGATATTCTAAATATTCTGGGCTTGTCACAGGACATTTTTCTTGCTCGAGCCAGGCAAGTAATTGAACTTGGTACATAATTATGTTGGCCGTTGAAAATTGAATTTGAAATTTTACCTTGCTTTTAGTTACTGAAAGTTAAAAGTGACTGTTAGCATATCAAACAGGCATAACTTTAGAGAAAAGGAGTCTGCTGAGAGGTCAATCATGTGGGTTAATCAAAAAACATGTACCATGTGGTCAGTTACTTTTCAAAAATGCATTTTTAAACAAAAACTTGGTACTGAAAAGAATCAAAACTATATATTTTCTTATGGCTGCAGTTGTTGATGGGAAATAAACTACACAAATTTCGTACAGAAAAAAATCAAAACATGTCTTTGCATGACTGCAGTTTTTAATGGGCAATAAACTGTACAAACTTCGTACTGAAAAGAATCAAAACTACATATGTTTGTATGGCTGCAGTTGTAGATGGGAAATAAAGTTGAAGTAAAAGACTTGGAAGGTGACTGGTGTTCACCGGACGTGTGCGCTCCTCCGTCCCATTAAAGCTGCCCGCAACGCAAGTAGCAGAGCGTCCTGAGTTTTGGCGGGTCCGGAAATTCCAGCGTCCAGATTTTAGCTTGCGCGCCTCGTGTCTGCAACCAATAAGGCTTCACTACTCCCATTACGCAACCAACTTCCATCCAAAGAGCAAGACTGCTCTAAAAAACTTCTCATCAAAGTCACCGTTCTCTGCCCCCTCAGGAACCGGTCGCGATATCCGCTTAGAAATAAGCGGTCAGATGCCGTCGTGCGGTGCCACAGATGCTCTTGGTTTTCCCTTTTGAACGCTAGCTTTTTGTGCTTTGACAACATGTTGTGTAAATATTAGATGAAAGCCTAGTTCCATCGTGCCGCTTTGTGGACGTCTGGTGGTGTTGGATGGCACTAGAACTCAGTTGGTTCTGTGCATAATGATGTGGTTGCATTATGTGACCTCAGGGCGCATACTCTTTCTGTGATATTAATGGGCCGCTACCTTGTAAGATATTCGATACCTTGCGTCGTATTTGAACGCAGCTAAGTTTTATAATACTGTGACAGCTGAACTACGTGCATGTGAGGGTTTACCGCTCGGAAACTTGCTGCTTAAATAAACAAAATATTCTTCCGGAGGTCTTTCCCATGCATGAATGTAGCGCTCGAAGCCAGCAACCACAAAAAAAAGTATGAGATTGTCGGCAACACAAACCTGGGATGGCTCTAGCTGATGTTTTGTTCATGAGTTGTCTCGACTCTTGGTAATGTTATTATTTGGCCAGAATTTTCTGGTAATACACGCACAGATTGATATGAGGCCCTTGAAATCAAACGGTACCAAGCACCGCTTTTTAAATACGTTAGAAAACGGTATCATAGTTTGGCAACTTAGAAACCATCGCATCTTAGCAGCTTATAGAAGTATTTGACATTTTGTAGCTATCTTCCTGTACTAACTCTTCAGACAAAGGAAAATTTGAGGATGACAGCGGTATTCATAACTCATTTTCTCTAAATTTATTTGGCGCTTGGTACTGTTTGATTCTAGGGCCCTCATAGAACTGTAGCGTGAATCCATAAAAAATACAGGCTCCTGTCAACATTGGATGACTTTCGAACAATGCCACATACATTCAAACATAGATTTTCCCGCTCCTTTTTACGTACACGTGAGTATCCGCGATAGTTTGTTTTTGGACTTATTTCTAGACTGAAAATTTCCCTGCACTTACGGGAATATTTCTTTTAGTGTCATGATTGTATCACGGTAACCTTGGTTTTATTTCACTTTTTATATTTCCTAAAAGTTGGCGGACAGGCCATTTCAGTCAATTTCTACTGGGTCGCTACCACGTTAATTTTTCTACTCTCTTACCTTTTCTGTCACGTTATCCTAATCGGTCAAGACTCTACTTTCTGTTAATGTGAGAAGAGTATCTGTATAATTGTAACAAAAATCACGATGACTGGTGGTGGCTTCGGTTCTTGTAGAGTAATTAGATCAAAATAATAAGATAAAAACAAATTTATAGTAAACGTATGTGAAGTGCATTTCCGGCCGGGCAATCTTATCTTCGTGTGACGGGGTAATAATCCACAGTCGATCGTTCGACCATCCGCTGACGTTGGTTGACTGATCTCTTTTTTTTTTTATTGTGAGGTCAATGTGGGGAACATTTTTCCAGTCTTGGAAAGCAGCGTGACGCACCTTCGAGAGTCTAAGTCGGTAAATCTTCGAAAGTTTGTGTTCAGTGTAGGAGTCGTATTTTTCGTCCTGATGGGGTATGTGCACTGTGACGTGATCGGCGGTTTTGTCGCTAGATCAGTTAGTGTGCGCTTCACTTCCTTTGTTCTTCCCTTTCAAACTGCTGTTGTTCTGTATTCGAGATACATGGCTGTGTCAGGCGAGAATAAATTTTACACTATCATATGAAGCAGAATAATTCTGTGGAATGCACTCCGAGTCTTGAGATCAAACAACTGACCAGAAATTTTCCGTTCCTTCGCATCAATCATTTCAAGAAAAAAAAAAGGAAAATATATATTTATTCTTTAGTAAAGTTGTGCAGAGTCGGATATATTTAATTGCATTGAATTGTGAACCTACGTAATTAATTACCTTGATTTATTTGCAAAAATTTGTAGTTCCCAGAACCGGTTGAGTGGGACGATGCAGCACCTGTTGTTAGGCAGGTACCGTCGCTACCGGAAGCTGCTGCCGGTATTTCCGTTGTCAGTAACATCAGGCAACCGTCGCAATCTCGGCTTCTGCTCCTTATTCTCTCTCTTTCGCTTCTCGTGTCGTTGCTGTTAGCTGACTTGCTATTGAAGGGGAATTTTTCCTTGTAATGGCGTCCTGTCAGACTGTTCGTGCAAGTCGGTACTGGATTCACGTGGGACGTTAACAAGCGTTGCCGTGAACATCTTCTCAGTATTTGAAATCTATTATCTCCACGTAAGATATGTTCGAGGTTATATTCATTCAAGAAGCATTTGTGGTAAAAGATCGTTACTAAATCGATGTGAGAAAAATATATGTTTATCAAAATAGCTGTCTTTGACAAGCATGATGTAATTTGTTTTTGCTAGCTGATATTTTTAGCGCTCTCTTTAGTCACCTAAATCCCCTCAAGAGGATACAACTGTTATATCTATGGGAATTAGCGCACCGAAGGGAAAATATGAGGTCACTAGCTGGAGGTTAGGCTGGCTTTTTTTTTCTTTCTTGAAATGAGATAGGATTTTTGTCGTGTTACGGGTTTTTTTTATTCGCTCACGTCCTGTTTTTCAGGACATATTACTTCTTCAACTTTTATCTTGTGCTATAAACTTCCATCTCAACTATTCTTTTAAATGTGAAGAGGATCTTATGTGGGAACCTTGTGCACAGATTCCGATTATGCCTTCTAAACGTGCCTTCATCCTATTTCTCATTAGAACGCCTTTGTTTTGATAAGGGAAGCTTTAACTAACTTTAACCCTTTCCTGCAACATTTAAATTAGGGATGAAGAGAATCTCCTCCGAAAAGTGCTTTTTTATGCAGCTTGATGTAATGAGTAAATACTTCCAGTAATAAAGAGAAATATCTGGAAAAAAGCAAGGGTTGCATATCACAAAAAAGGCAAGGAGTAATTCAGTGTTTTTTTATTGGGTTTGTGCCATATCTGGAACGCGGTGCAGAAAAGGATTGAATTCTAATCTAATTAGTCACTTAAATTATGCGCATTCCTTATGCCCTGAAGCAAAACAAGGTCCCATTGCTATCGCCAGCCTGCAATTGTAAGCTCGACTCTATTGTGACGGCAGGCGAGGTGTTGTTGCCAGAGGTGACATGCTAATTCTAGCGATGTTGTTACCATGTGTTGCTGCAGAAGCTTGTCATGTTCTGTTTTTTCGTGAATCTGTGTTTTCGAAATGCCATATTTAGTTAACCGATGTGAACTTGGGCTCCAGGGCAGTTTATTTCACTGAGTAACGAGCGACGATGGTCATCTCTTCATTAATTGTCAGTGCTTCTTGTGTAGCTACCTGAACAATGACAACCATTCCAGCGTTTCATCTCAAAGGATGTCTGCGCTGAGCCTAAACGCCAACCAGTCAAGAATAGAATATCAATTATACTTCCAGTTAAAACACTGGACGCAGGCCTCTGTAAATTCCTTGTTCTTTTTATTATTCAAGCAGCAACTGAACTCTGTGTTTACGAGACTACGTTTGAAGCAAAGGTGACAAAGTCGTTATTATTATACGGGAATTCCGCAAGTGCATGACGTGAGATGAATGGAGCGGCAGGAAGATTTTTTGTTTTTATGACTGCATTCGTGTTAGGTGGCATGCAGCTGTACGCTAGTCTCTGGTAGTTAGTTCTTGTATAGCAATTCAGGTATGTGAATTTAAGAATTAAATCGGAATCTGTTTTTTTTATTGTAATTAAATCTTATGGCCATCACTGTCGTGACAAATACTCGGAAAACTGTGTGTTCGGTTCCAAAACTCGAACCCCGCCCTCCCTGGGATAAAATATGAGGTCTCGGGCTGAGAGTTAGGTATAGGCCTTTTTTTTGTTGTAATAAATTTTTTTTATGTTAACGCCCTCCTTCTCTTTAGAGCCTTCCTCCTTCCTTTGTTGCGGTTAGGGAGCCGTAAACTAATATCTAATCTTACTTACTTACTCCATTACTCCATGTACTTACTCCATTATGCGTGAAAAATATCGAGCTGTGTTCAGCATATTTTATTTTCCGGGCGTTATAAAATTTTAATACTCGCTTAGCATATCGACAGTATCACACTTCAGACGTCAATTCATTGTATTCTTTGTACTCTGAAAATTCATGTCTCGTGTGAGGCTCAAAAATTGATAATAGCGCATTTAAAGTTATTTTTAAACTAGAACTTTAATTTATGCTTGGCCAGCCTAAAATTAATAACTTACTGTCAAGTTCTTTGTGTTAGAGCATACAAAACAGGACGGCGACAAGCGAACGTAGCACAGAATAGGCATGCGATACATCGTATTCCCGACTATACACTTCAAAAGTCGGTAGGTACTTCTCAGTGATGCCCTTACCGATGTCAGCGGTATTTGTATATAGTTTCAAATACGTATTTAAAATTTCAAGTATAGTTTCATGTATAATTTAGACAGTCCCGACGAGACGACGGCCGCTTTAGTTCACTTTTGTCTTAATTATCCCTATTTAGTGGTGATTTCAAGTGTGTTGAGCTCACACTGCTAAGTTGACGTCTCTTAAGCGATGGCTGTGATGCTGAAGTTCAAGCGCAAAACAATCATTAATCCTTATTTTGTTCACTTTCCAGTGGTTAATTTTCTTTTGAATGTTGCAGGAAGCGGCGATGCACGAGGAGCGTCGTCTGTGCCGCCCGCCAAAGTTTTCCCTCCTCCTGCCACGAAGCCCGCCACTTCGGTGTCTCCAGTGTCCGGCTCACCCTTGTCCTTCAAACCTCCAGTACCTTCCTTGAAGAAAGAGCCCCAGCTTCCTCCTCTGCCTTCCCGCCCTGTCGTGCTGCCTGCCAAGCCCCTCTTGCAAGGTTCATCTGCATCCAAGCCTAGCGCAAAATCTCCAATGACCAACACTGGGGGGAAACCATCTAATCTTGGACATCATCCGTTTAACGAGGGCTTGAATATTCTTCTTCGGAACTCTCCAGCAATCGGTATTAAAGGTAATGAGCCTCTGCCAACTCCATCCGGACCGCCGTCTATGGGCATCAGTCCTGCTCCACTGCACTTGCCACCACAAGGTATCAAAAAGCCTGCATTGGTTGCACCAAACCGACACAGCGATCCCTTTGCTAGCACTGTCAAGTCAACTACAAGTACAACCCCAGTCTCTTCGGTCAGCAACATCCTTCGCCGCCAGGCCCCGCCAGGAGGTGTGCAGCTGTTCTCCCTGCCAAGTTCCTCTGAAACTCAAGGCACGACGGACGAGGCGGAGGAGCCAGAGGACTCTCAGGAGAGCGTGCGGCTCAGCGACGGCTCTCGGGTAGACCTCACGCCGCTGTACAAGTCGCTCGTCCAGCGCGACTTCTTCCATCTCGTCTCCCGCAGGCGCGCTGAGGAGATGCTGCTTGAAAGTAAGTTCATTCATGCAAACGCCCTTTGGTCTCACATTACGCTTTTTTATTTTTATTTTCTTCCTTTTTATATTCTACATGAAATCATCAACGCTGGTCACAACGCTTTTTTTATTTTCTCGATATGAGCTCCACATGAAATCATGAACGCTAGTCACACAATGCTTTATTTTCTCTAAATGAGCTCCACATGAAATCATGAACGCTAGTCACACAATGCTTTTTTATTTTCTCGATATGAGCTCCGCATGAAATCATGAACGCTAGTCACAAAATGTTTTTTTATTTTCTCGAGATGAGCTCCACATGAAATCATGAACGCTAGTCACACAATGCTTTTTTTATTTTCTCGATATAAGCTGCACATAAAATCATGAACGTTAGTTTGGAAACGTTGCTCACATCGAACGGGCGATTTTATTTCAGGTTTTAATTTTAGTTTTTGAAATCACTCATGGCCATAAGCACGTCCTTTAGATTACGTGAGGATCTCTTGTCGACCAAGAAAATGTTAATCGATGAATTTAAAATAAGTAAAGATTTATTGATGCATGGAAAAGTCATCTGATGATATTGGAAGGATTCTTTCTCCTTGGGAACTGAATTCAAGTGAAGAGCGGCTTCTATCCTTCGCTGAACTACTTTGTCTTCTCGGCCCATCATAGTTTAGGGTATTGTGGGGTAGGAGAGTTCAACTTTAACTTCCATATAATCTCTAATTTCCTACGTCGTAGCATAGAATTGCTAGTTCTCAAATTAGGTAATTTTTCATTACCGTTGGTGTCATGAATTACTACGGCTCTTGTAAGCCATCCTTTGCACGCGCAGGATTTAGCAATTATGCCTATTATCGAGAATACTTCCGTGCTACGTTGAATCAAGCATTTTCCAGTACACATGTGCTACCCAGTTGGATCATATACTTGAAGTGTCTCTAGTATTACACGTGTCACACGCATTTTTTGTGCGCCCCAAATATTCCTTGCGCATGTCACTAATATTCTGCCCTCTAGCCACACATATTCTCAATATGTCGTACAAGCATTCTTTACTCGTGGCGCAAGTATTTTTATACGTGTCACAAGTATTTTAGTATTTGTACACGTGTCACAAGTATTTTATTATTTTTTACACGTGTCACAAGTATTTTATTATTTTTTACACGTGTCACAAGTATTTTAGTATTTTTTATACGTGTCACAAGTATTTTAGTATTTTTACACGTGTCACAAGTATTTTAGTATTTTTACACGTGTCACAAGTATTTTAGTATTTTCTGCATGTGTCCCGAGTATTTTAGTATTTTGTACGTGTCACAAGTATTTTAGTACTTTTTACACGTGTGACAAGTATGTTAGTATTTTTTACACGTGTCACAAGTATTTTAGTATTTTCTACACGTGTCACGAGTATTTTAGTAGTTTTGACACGTGTCACAAGTGTTTTCACACGTGGCACAAGTTTTTTTTAACACGTGTCACCAGTGTTTTTCACACGTGGGATAAATATTTTCGTATTGTTAACACGTGTCACGAGAATTGTATACGGACCATTGGGACGTGTGTGAGCTGTGCGCTGATGGCATGCGCGCGTGTGCAGACCCGAGCGACGGAGTGTTCGTGGTGCGCCCCTCGTCGAAGGAGCACCCGCTGACGCTGGTGGTCGTGTGCCAGGGCGCCTGCTCCAATATCTGCATCCGGCAGCGCCCCGACCGACTCTTCGCCCTCGGCGCTGAGAAGCACAATGAAGTGGTCAGCTTAGTGTTTGTCTCTTGTGCATGCTTTAACACTCTTCTTCATGAATGTCTATTCTGTATGCTTTAACACTTTGACCGCAACGTGCGTCACCAGTGGCCACGGAGCTGATTTCCATAATCCTGCTGACCGACCAGTAGTCACCAACTCAATTTTCATTAATACTCAATTAAAGATAAGTGGAGGCAAGACACAGTTAATGTTTGCTATTTTCGAAATGGCTTGCCACAATTGACTTTAACAATGAGTTGAATATTGAACTTCAGTTTAAGCAATTGCGGTAAAAGTGTTAATTTATATGCTCCTTCTTTATTGTAACTTGTATTTAGAAACTCACGTACTCTTGTTTAGAAGTTGTGAAGAATTAGCCACCCTCCAACTGCATGCCTACACCATACTTCAAGTGAATGCGTAACTAGTGCCTCGGGATTACTCGGCATGCAGAACAACGCTATAAATTAAAGTCCAAAAAATAATTACACTTGTGGTAATTGGTTTCCTTGAAGATATTATGCCTACACAGTCGATGGCTTTTTTCAGAGTTCAATTGGAAATCCAGTTGAACTGAATAGCAATTCATTGCTTTCTTCTTTGTACCGAGCGCATATATGATCAATTGGATATTTATGTGAATGATTCATGTCTTTGATACAAATGATATCAATGACTCCTGTGCTGACGACAGTTACGCATGTGATTTTTATCTCTTCGGCTGAAGGGGGAAGAATTGGAAATTGGTTTAAAGGAGTTAGATTCACCTTTGTTTATCTTATGCTACGATACTGGCGCCCATGCTGTTGGTTACCTCAGCTTTAGAGCAACCAAAAATTGTATCTTTCATACCAACTTTTCTTCCTTTCTGCTCATAACTTTCTGTTTCCATGCGCAGGGTATTCTGTGTGGGAACACTCCTTTAATATAGATTCCCCGTTTTTTTACAGTCCATTCTTAAATGCCCTTTTTCTTCACTCGCTTGAGATGCCTTTAATGTGACTAGAGAGCCTTGAAATAATATAATATAATGATACGATCGTCTTTGAGACTAACATCAATAACAATCTTGAAATTGGGACAGTTAGAGCTAGGGAAATTATTTTGCCGCACTTGTATTTGAGATGAATGATATTAGAGAATTATTGAAATGGGTGGGTAATGAATGATGTTGAATACGTATTTGAATGGGTAATGAATGGTATTGAAAAAAATATTTACCGTTTTTCTTGGAAGAAATGATGTTTTGCTGGATATTTATTTAGCTTCTTTTGCTCGAAGTCAAGTAGGCTGCAACCTCTACCTTAACAACTAATAACTTAACAATAACAACTTGAAAGACATGAAGTATTCCAATGTAAAAAATTAAGTCTCTTAAGAGCTGCAAGAATTGCTTGTGCGCCAGCCTTAGATGCTGTAAGAGTGTTCTCTTGTAACTTTATTTCTTGTTTTAGAGGCTGTTCTTTTTTTCATTAAAGTTAATTCAACCACCAAAAATGAAATTCACTGGGTGCATTTTGAAATAAAGAGCGAAACGTGTTTCCTTAGTACGTATTTTTACCTTGACTTTAACCATAAGTATGTTGTGGTCAGGGTTTCAAGTCGGTTGACGAGCTGATCGAGCACCACCTGCAGAAGCCGCTGAAGCTGAACTCAGGACAGGAGGTGCTGCTCACCACCAGCCCTGGCCACCATTCCTCTCACGTCTACGTCAGGATTCCCATCGCTCGACTTGCCAACTCCATCGCTGCCTGAAGGGACTTTTTTGTCCCGTCGTGGTTAAGTCACTGATCCCACTCATGGAGGGAGTCACGTCACTGATCCCACTCATGGAGGGAGTCACGTCACTGATCCCACTCATGGAGAGGGTTATGTAACTGATCCCACTCATGGAGGGGGTTATGTAACTGATCCCACTCATGGAGGGGGTTCTGTCACTGATCCCACTCATGGAGGGGGTTGTGTCACCGACTTAAATAATCGAGAGAGTCACGCTTGATTTCAATGTAATTTTTCGTTTGTCGCCTTATAGTCCGCGCTAACGAGGTACTGAAGGTTCACGTACGGTAATACTCCTTGTTCCCTAATCTCACAAAAGAGCCTCACCCTCGTAAATTTGTATGTTTCTGTCAGAAAAGTTTCAATATGGGAGTTTGAGTACCCTCAACATTTGGAGACGCTCGGCGGAAATGTCAAGTACTCGGAGGTCTTGAAAGTTGGTCTTGCGTGCAGTTGAGGAACGTTCAAAGTAGGCATTGTAACTTTAGGGTTGGTTTAGAATATTCTTGGGAAACGAAGGTTTTGAGTTCCATTATTTTTTTGTTGCATTAGTGTGTTGTGGTCTGATGTTTTAATGGAATTTCGATTTGGCATGGAAGAGTTTTATGACTGATCAAATTCTTGATGTTTAGATTTGAGCAAGTTTAGTGCCTCGACTTTAATAATCCGCGTGGTATGGTATATGGTATATACCAAGCCTTTTTCTCTTTTAGTAGAGAGTGGCTGAGTATCATTGACATGATACTCTTACAGGGAATGTACATGATAGGGGTTCCCCAGGCCCCTAGTCACGCCCGAGCTTTAAGGCCTTATTTTCCTCTCGTTTAGTGCCCAGGTAACATTCCTTGAGGACAGTGACCACACTGCAGGCAACGACCCTGATTTGCCGCGTCAGTGTTTTCCACGCCAACTGCTGTGTACAGGGCTCGAACCCGTGCATGAAGCACAGAACGTAAGCGCTCTGTACACTCGGCCACTGCAAGGCCACGCGGATAATAATCTGCGTGGTAGGAAAGTATAAAAATTAAAACAATGACACTAGCACCGGTTAGGAAGAAGGTATATGTGAGAACGGAGCACATCGTAAAATGTCAGAAACAGCCCCACAAGGTTTACGTCACAGGGAGTTGCACTTGAGTGTAGTAAATGAAATTTCCCCTGTTGAGTTAATGTTTCCTGTACTCTCAGTTGATGTCATATTTTATATTGAAAAGATAAGGGTGAGTTAGTGTAGTCTTCTACCTTGAAGTGTTGATGGCTGCTTCTCTCCTTGTCAAGATCTTTTCCAATGACGACGAGTTTCAAATTGAAGTTCCGTTATTTTTCAGCGAGCCGAGTTTGGTTCTCATATTAGATGGCAGTGGCACGTTCATCACGATTTATTCAGTTGAAGGTTTCGTCGTTCTCTCAGTATGAAGTCGTTATATTATGGTGAAATGCGGGACTTTAGTCACTTGGACTAGAGTGGAATGAATTTCAACACTTGGGTACGAGGCTACTTGGCTGTCTCAGGAGTAGAGAGCCATGCATCAACTGAGCTGGACTTCTCAACCATTTCGTTAAGCAGATGTACGCGTTGCATCGATATTTTCATACTAGATTCCTTCATTCTGAAGCAAAATGGTTTGCTGTACGGGATGATTTGTTATATCTTTTTGAAATTCAAGTGTAAAGTAATACGTGGAACACTTAATGCTGTTGATGAACCAACTTTACCAATTGTTTTATTGTTATTCGATTAATTTACGCACACGAGTCTTGCTGTGAAAGTTGACGGAGGAGAAGAGCAACCTCGGAATCTATTCTCTTAACTGTTCAGGCGAATTCATTCAAGTTGATTATTTTAATTATTTCTAATGAATTGTCTCCTTCATGTTGTTGGTGTGTTGTGTCTTATGTAAAGTTCTCGCTGAAAGTATCTCACAATTGTATGCTTGCCTTGCGTGTTTTGATGTCGAATATCTTGTTTGCTGTAGGTCTTGCCATGATTCTTGGAAGTTATTTTACAGCTGTGACGCAACGTTTCTGCGTGCACGTGCTGCATGCCTTATTTTGCTTGAAGATTCTAATGTGAATTTGGACATAATGGTTGTTCATTGTAGTTGATGGACAACTACTTTTTCGCTGTAAAGTTAGTCGTTTCCAATTGAATTTAGTGGCATAATACGCTTCATGTACTGTGGCATTCCATTATTATGGTTGTGAAGTGTTTAATGTTGTAAGTCATCCCTTGTGGGCCCGTGGAAAGGACATTATTCAGTTCAGGATCAGTCTCTGATAGGTTCAGTCTCTCACGCGGAGTCATCTCATCTTTACGCAGTTGTTCAAAAACTTAGCTTCATGTCGCTGAGTATTGAGGTACAAACATCTCGCGCTTCAATATTTACAGTAATAATTCTTTGTTATTGTATTAAATGCTTTTTCGTTGGAACAGATTTGTGGGACACATTTAGAAGTCACTGAACTCAATCTGGCCCACAAGTTGTAATAAGTTGTTACAATATCTCAACTTGCTCATTGTAATAGTTCTAAGTAATGATATCACTGATGTATTGCTTGTAAATGAAAAATGTTTAAGTAGTATTATATGCTATGGCCAAGGAAGTGGTTGCTGGTCTTAGAGCATACCGTCGCAGATGCACTCTGTCGGACCATTTCCATGTATCTTTGCTCTCATCTTCACATGCGATGCTCCTTGGGGGCAAAGAACGACGTCCCGAGCCTAAAATCAGCTAGGCCTTCTTTTAGTTGAAATTGGATAGGTTTTTCGTTTCGTTAAAGGACACAGCTCTCCTGTTTTTCAGCACTTGCTACTTTCCTTTTGAACTTTCATCGTGTTTTATAAATTTAATTTCTAAATTACTGTTTTTATGCGTAGGGAGCAAACTTTATGCATATATTTCGCGTTCCCTTTACTCCATATACTGAATGGTGCGTTCCTCATTTACTTTAATTGGGATACCTTTGCCATGTAACTTCTAATGTAATCTTCACCTTCGATCCGCGCCTTACATACTCACCGACTAAAGTTTGTCCTACAACCTGGTCTTTCGCTGGTGCGTTCTCATAATTCCTTCGAGTCTGGCTATTTAATGAGCAATGATATATGTGATCAGGCCGTTTGATTTTGCTGTGACGTATAATTTGTTGCCGACGGCTTCATTCCGGTTACGTAAATTGTGATAGATTGATCTCTTACCCGCATGTGCGTTGTTTGCTACTTTCCCTCCCAGTTTGTCTGTTTTTAGTGTGTTATGTCTGAGGTTGCATCTGGGCTTGTCTTCCTTAACGACGTCGGAGAGTACTGTTCTTCATCTGGATTTCGGTGTACCGATGCTTGTTCATGTTATTTTGGTGTTGTTTCTGCGTCCGGTTAACTTCTTGGATTTTTTCAAAGCGGTTGGTTCTATCTCATGGTTAGGTGCCTCTGCATCACGTCTCCTTTGATTTGTGTGCCCTAGGGATGGGCAGTATTTATTTTTTGTTTCCTCCGTAGTGAACCTTGTTTAATTTTTTTTGTGTACTTAGTAGTCCCTGGATCTTGTTTGTCTTACTCTGGACATAACATGCATTACGTAAATTTTTAATCAGTATTAATAATTCTAAGGAGTTTTGTTACTGCTTTTACTTGCTTCTGTTGTATCGTGCGCCTTGTTTTGTTTATTCCTTTCTTGCGTCTGAGTTACTTTTTAGCGATATTAATTTCATGCGCCTGTCCTCCTTTTGGGGCTTATCAACTTTTGGCTTCTATGTTGCTTGTTGTTGCCCTTATTTCGCATTAGTACTTGCCTATTTGTGGCTTAAGTGTTGCTTGTTATCTTAGTGTGTTTCCCACTGGTACTGTCAAGTTATGTCTTAGTGTTGTTGTCATGTCCCGTCGCCTGTTTTCTAATGACATTCTCTAGTATCAGTTTGACCGCCGTCGCCGTGAGCTGGAGTCTGCAAACTTGGGCTTGGGTTTGCTCCCGGGGCTTTAGTTTTACTAGTCTCATAAGAATAGGATATAGAATGTCCCTGATGCACAATAGACTATTCTTAGAAATTTTTTTTATATAACGGTTGATCATTCTGGAGAATTGAACTGGGTAGAAGTGTGTTGCTGAATTTAAGTGCTTTTTTTGAGTAAATATACTTGAAGACTTTCTTTTCTACCTGCCTTGAGAGTTATATCATATCTGTTTTGAATTTTTACTCATATGATCCTACATTTAACAGGCGTGCGCTGCTGTGTTTCCAACGCCCTCACAGAAAAGCACTCAATGGGCCTTAGAAGTTTACCATCACCATCTAATCATTCCGGAAGAGATACCGTGCGAGTCTACTCATCTAGGCAATAATCCTCTTGAAAAAACAAAATCACCCACAGTTTTGTGAACAGCAATGTTTATTCTCGAAATATGGACAGTTTTATGTGTCCATGAGACCACGGGACGTTGTGCTCTTGGTGAGCATTAGAACTACGGTTATTTAGAAAAAATCATGAAATCAAAGTTCAATGCATGAAGTGGAACAACGAGCCACGATACAGCATTATAGAATAGTATATTTGCAGAAGGTGCGCAGTTGGTGGGACAAAATGGTATGTATTGGGAAGTGTGTCAGCTGTTGTTTGCAGATGATACAGCGCTTGTGGCTGATTCAGAGAAAAAACTGTGGAGACTTGTTACAGAGTTTGGTAGAGTGTGCGAGAGGCGTAAGTTGAGAGTGAAAGTAAATAAAAGCAAGGTGATGAGATGTTCAAGAGGTGGAGTGTTTGGAACATTGAATTTGAGGATGAATGGTGAAATGTTCGAGGAGGTAGAGCATTTTAGGTACTTCGGGTCGGACGTGGCTGTGAATGATAGAATGGAAGTAGAAGTGAAACATCAAGTGAGTGAAGGCTGCAAGACATTAGGTGCAATGAGAAAAATTTTTGGAAGCAGGAGTATGAGAATGTATGCTAAAAGGGGACTGTTTGAAAGCTTAATCGTGCCAGTTTTGCTGAATGAAGTAGAGTCTTGGGGTTTGAGAGCAGCTGAGAGGAAGAAGCTGGATGTGTTTGAGGAGCATGTTTGGAGTGACAAGAAGAAATAGGATTAGGAATGAGTTGGTTAAGGAGCACACGGGTGTTGTTAAAAAGATTGTGGCACCGCTCTTGGAGCCACGGGGTAGTCTGCTTAGAGGAATAGGGAAACGCACTTCTTCGTTTTACGTTTACTGGTATAAGTGGAGGCGGTCAAGTGATAGTGGCTTGGAGAACGCGAGCCGTTTTGCACCCTGGTCTGAGTGACCGGTGCTTAAATAAGTGAAAAGGGCGGCACAATGGGTGAAGAGGAGCACATGTGCAGATAAGATGATTAGGCGGGTGGGTGAAAGAGAGCTTGGATGTTTTGAGCATGTTGAAAGAATGAATGTTGAACGGCTGGTAAAAAACATTAATAAGTCGGAGGTGATTGGTGGAAACGCGTGGAAGGCCACGGATGAGTTGGAAAAAAAGGGGTGAAACGTACATTGTATGAGAGGGGTCTGACTGTGGACGTGGACAGAGGGATGACTGCGGACAGAAGTGAGTGGAAGCAGTGTATAAGGATGTAATTGTTTGACGCGGTCACTGAAAGCCTGCTCGCTTGTAATTGGGTATATATGGCTGTGTTCTGTCATGTACGGGGGGAGACTGCACACAAATGAAACGGTGGGGGTAAACCAGCTTTGGCTGTTGGGCCTGATTGTGGAAAAGGGTTGTGCTGGGCTGCTACTGATCCGGGCAGTTATGGTGCGGCCAGTGTTGCCTCACTCGCCTCCTAGTGACTGAGGATGAATGATTGTGGCTTGCTGTCTGCTACCCTCATGGAAGGAGGAAAAGCCTGACATATATATGAATATTTGCTGAAATAGCAATGAGAAGAGATGATTCGTGGAGGAGTCACTGCCGTTAACGTGAAAGATTTAAAACTCAACAAACTGATTTTTTTTCATTTGACGTGAAATCTTAGTGACTGGCGGTACGTCGAAAGTAATTATGAATTCATGTAATTCAAATTTTATAGAGATTCCACGCCATTTAGGCGGCGCTAGTTACGGTTCGAGTTTTGTATTTTGTGAAAAATGTAACTAGCAAATAGGGCAAGATCCCTTCACAAATACTCATCTTGAGGCTGTGTAAAGTGAGAACTCTTCAAACCCATTCTGAAACGCCAATTTCGTAATAGAAAAATGGTGTCATTACTACGTTGAATTAAATATATAAAAAACGAGCGTCCATCAGGGACCTAACAAGCTTTCTCGTCAGTTCTACTTTTATCCAAATTTTACCAACTCGACGAGAGTGACTGATGCGCTTGTATAGGACTCTCTCCCATACGGTTTGGCGAGCTTCTGACAATTTGCAACAAAGTTTGACATCGTAGCTCACGTGTGCTACAGGGCATCCTCCCAGTATTTTTCACTCTCTTCCACTTTGGACCGCGAATGCAGCGCTGATTTAATGCAAAGCGACGACGTAAGAGCTATCTATTGGGAATCAATGCTTCCTTGGGGGTAATGTGAGGTCCGAAGTAGGTAGGCTTTCATTCAGTTGAAATGAAATATGATTTTTGGTTTGTTGAGGGTCATCTTCTCTCGGTTCGTTGCTTTTTTGTTTTACAGCATCTATAAGTACCTTCGACTTGTATCCTAAATCATACATATTCTTCCTTCTTCGTTGTTTCCAAGCGCAGGGGATCTTGTGTGGGAACATACCTTGTGCATGGATTACTCGTTCCCTTACCTCCTTACTAAATGGTGTCTTTGTCCTTCCTCTCTTTGGAACCCCCAAGCTGTGGTCAGAGAGGCTTAAACCAACTTATCTAATCTTTGCTATAGCTTAGCTGAAACCAGGTCTTTTTGAGTGTCACGGAGCCAATTTTTATAGCTGAACTGAAACTGTTTAACTATTACTCTATCCTTCTGAGTCATGTTTATTAAATTTAGATAGGCTTGTTTGTTAGGTTGGCTGTCACCGGTCGTACCATGCTTTCAGTATTGACGTGCAGCAAAATTTAATCCCTTTTACAGAAATGATATCGGACAAAATTATTGTACGCTGAACAATTCTGAGGTAACTTTATCCTTTGTATCTCCTTATTAATGAATCTCTCCCTTAACATCTCATTTCATGTAAAGCGGCCCATAGACGATCAATTTAATTGTCAAAATCATTGACTCAATACATTGATGAGTTAATTGACGGTCGTCAATCAAGCCCACTGATGATCAATTAAATTGTCAATATTCATCACTGTCAATTATATTGGCAATAAAATTGATCGTCTATGGGCTGCTTTAGGAGTGATGTTTCCTGTAATTCGTCAAGTGAGTAGCATAGTTAATATATTTATAGCAGCATTGAGATGATTCTGTGAGGGAGAGTAGTTCTTGCGGACTCCCTGACGTGTCAGGACTACTGAACATAATTTTTGAATGTATACAATTTCATATTGTGATTTTACATCTCCACTTCACTGCCATCATCGTTGTGTTCATGTTGTTCATGACCTTATTCGTAGTTCTTCACATAGTTCTCTTGCCGAGACGCTGAGATGATTCAACTGAACGATGATTCAACTGAACAACGATGCAACTCTCATCTATCATTGACTCTAAAAGTTCACATCGAACTCTGTTGAAACGCTCGCTACATTGTATCGCATCCTCCGTGTGTGCAGATGCAATGACTCAACTCAAGAGTTGAAATCATGTTCAACCACAGCAGCTCTTTGAACCACACAGCTGATAGTTTTACGACTGATAGTATTACGTCCCTTATGTTTCAATTCCCATTACAACAATGATCAGAAAATATGTTCTCTCATCTTTCATAAAAAATTGATTTTTCACTTAGATGTCTCACAACGCAACGCAATATTTTCTGTCTTTTTAGTAGCCGAGTCTGTCGAAAATTTCAGCATTATTCAATTTTCGATATAATGCATTCTTCGCTGTGAGTTAAAAGCTACCCGTAGTCAGAATACACCTACTAAACTCCTAGCCTGGGAATATATTTTTAATGGAAATATTTTCCTTCAGTGGTTGTTATGTTTTAATCATGGGGTAGAAATGGATTTCCACCTGTTAATCCAATGGGAGGGAGTTATGCACAAACTCGATGAGTTGAAGAAATCCCTTTCTCAATTTTTCTAGTCAACTTTCCCGTTTTCTATAATCCCCGTAGGAGATGCGCGTACTCGTACCAAGATGAAATTAAAACAAGTGAAGCGTGAGCTCGAAAATACTGTCTCCTAACAGTCCCGTCAACAGAAATACGCGTAGGGGAAATTTATTTTTCTATTTCAGGAGTATATATAACAATTTACAAAGTATTATCTATATTTTCATGAAACTTACCGTTGTGTTCTTTGGTTTGTTATCACCGTCCTCTCTCAGATTTCAGTAATGACATTGGGCAAAACTTAATCTTTTGTTCTCAGTAACTTCGGGTAAAAACTATTGTGCACATTGAACGATTTAGGTGAAATCTTTCGTAGGAATTCACTCTTATTAGAAGTGAGATTTCTTGAAATTCGATAAAAATTCCTTGAGAAAATGAACGAAAAGTCAAATTACTAGTAACATGAAGTTTTTAAGTTCCTGTCTCCATTTTGAGATAATTATAAAGTTACTTCGCGTCAGAAACTGCGCAGTCGATTTTTTTTCGTCAGATCATCTGTGATTTTAGCTGCTCAACACCGAAGCTACACTTGGGGGCTGAAAATCATAGATGGTCCTACGAAAAAATAGACTGCGTACAGACGCTGCCTTCAAAGCTCAGGTTTATGAAGATCACTGCAACGCTAGCTCCTGTGGAATGAGCTCATTGCTAAATTTGTTCATCGTAACGACGGACCTCCTTCTCCATTAAATGCAAAAATGTAAGTACAATTTGTATTTTGGATACCATCTGTTACAATATCCACTTAACGGAGAACATTTCTTATTATGTCCATAATAAGTACTACGTAATTTTTATAAAAATAGTAACATAAACAACCTTACCCAAACAGTTACGGGTGATTAAGTACACGATAAATATTAAGATTATCGATGCTTTGGTTTCACTGACTGCTTATTATTTAGGGTTTTCTGATGGCGCGAGTGACCCGGCTCAGTTGAAGCCACTAGTCTATGCGCCTCAATTGACGGCTCAAACCATCCAGCTCCAATGAAGTCTCAAGTCTCTTAGCTTCACTGAAGGCACAACGCTCCTCGTTTTAATGAACCGAAGGCACAACGCTCCTCGTTTTAATGAACCGAAGGCACAACGCTCCTCGTTTTAATGAACCGAAGGCACAACGCTGCTCGTTTTAATGAACCGAAGGCACAACGCTCCTCGTTTTAACGAACCGAAGGCACAACGCTCCTCGTTTTAATGAACCGAAGGCACAACGCTCCTCGTTTTAATCAACCGAAGGCACAACGCTCCTCGTTTTAATAAACCGAAGGCACAACGCTCCTCGTTTCAGTGAAAGGCCAAGTTTCCCTACTTTACTGAAGGCACGAGTTGCTTGGCTTGACTGAGGGCACAAGTTTCCTGGCTCGACTAAGGGCACAAGATTTCTAGTTTCAATGATGACACAAGTCCCTTGGCTTCAATGCAGGCACAAATTTCCTAGCTTCGATGAAGGTACAAGTTTCTTTGCTTCAATGAAGGCACAAGATTCTTGGCTTCAATGAAGGCAGAAGTTTCCTGGCTTCAATGAAGGCACAAGTTTCTTTGCTTCAATGAAGGCACAAGTTACTTGACTTCAATGAAGGCACAAGTTTCCTAATTTCAATGAAGGCTTTGGCTTCAGTGAAGGCCCAAGTCCCTTGGCTTCAATGAGGGCCCAAGTCCCCCAGCCCCAGTGAAGGCGCAGCCACCGCTCGAGAGGAGAGTGAGAGCCCTCCAAGCTCGGGTCGATTGCGCGCGCCTGCCTTTGTTCTTGATATTTCACCGGCCCTGACGCGGCGGGCCGCAGTTTATATACCTCTCTCAAACCTATTTCTTGTTGGTTCCGACGGGCTCTTTTTGTTGAGCTTCTGTTAGAGCGGTGTTTTAATGGTCCTTAATGTCAAAAACTCTCATGCTGACTTCACACTTCGCTAGATAAGTTTTTATCGAAATATTCATACATCACCTGGATTGAATAGAATTTACAGGATGGCCATGATTTGTGAGTGAGAAAATTTTAGTCATTTCCATCAAATACAAAAACACGGAAGAGGATAAATTTTAAACAAGTTTTGTTGTTATGAAAAATTTGCAAGTGCGGTAAATGAGAAATAATCGCGAACATTTCAATTACTTTTACGTGATAAATAATATTCCTCTTTTGCATCGGCAAATACTGTGGTCAAGTGTACCAGCTTATAAAATATAGTCTCTTTAAACGTCTACCTCATGAGGTAGGCAGTAGGTTTAGGTTAGCTAAGTTTGCTTATCCTAAAGGATAAACGGTTGTTACCTCAGCTATAGACAAGCCTTTGAGACTTCTTTCTTTCGTGGTTATTTTGCATTTTTCGGTTTTCTTGACTCTTTCACTATCCGTTCTCTGCCTTTTCGTCCTCTTCAACTTCCTGTTTTTATGCGCTGAGTATCCTGTGTGGAAATTCATCTTGTACACAGACACTAGGTTTTTCTTAGTCCTTACTAAAGTCTTCCTTCTCTTTCCTGTGGGAAAACATCTCTATAATGAAAAGGAGCCTTAAACTATCTACTATAAACGTCTATTTTATAAACATCTATCCATACAAACAGCTGAATTTGGTTTTCATAGGTCTATCATTTGATTGGGTAATAAAGTACAAAGGGCATGGGAAAATCACTGAAACAAAAATTTCTGAAAATGAATGCGAATTTATCAAATTCTAAGACTCCACCGCCTGTGTCTGATTTTCTGAACGCCTCGCACGCAGGAAGTTCGAATAGTATATTCGAATGTATTCCCAGTAATACACGGGCTTAGAGTATTAGTTAATTCCACAAATAGTGTGGTTCCTATTAAATTTCGTTTTTTAGGTGCAAGACTAGCGTTTTAATTTATGGGCGATGAGTTGTGTAATAAAATGGAATGCCAGTTGTTTACTATCAAATCTTGTATCCTTTTTTATACAATACATCTGAATTTTTCTAATGACTTAGAAAAACGCTTCATTTTTCACTGAACTCAAACTCTAAATTGTATCTGTGCTAAGCAGCTTACAGTGTATCTAATATAAGTCGGAAAATAGTTCTTTCAATTAGCCGGTGCTAAGTCTTAATGAAAGACATTTCTTTAACACTGCAGCTCCCAGTTTTTGCTATATGCTAATACTTCTTACCTTAATTAAAAAATGTTTGTTGTCATCGTAGAATGACTGAAAAAGACTTGTGTTTAGTTCTTAATTTTCATGAATTTCTTATCATAAAAAATTCAGTTTGTTTTGGAAATGAAATGTACGAAAATCACAAACTTTGCTTAGAGAGAAAATATCAAAGAAAAGATGAACAAAATTCGATAACTATACTTTGCAAACGAACTCGCTGCATGTTCGCTGACACTCGTTCTTGACGACTTCATAATGTTAACGTTTTAAAATATACACAAAATGACGAGATGCGAAAGGGTTGACGGCAATGTGGTTGAATAAGTTGATGAAACATAGGTTCACGTTTTGTCCTTTGAACTGCTCAGAATGATGGGAACCCTTTATTCTAAGCCTTATCATCAGACGAGTACGTTTTGAGCCATCGCATAACTAGTAGAATATGGAACATAGTTTATACATCGCATAAACTTATAGAATATTCACACACTTATTTAATACAAACTTATGAAAAATTTATTCTGAACTTATAGAATATCATATACTTATGGAACATAAACCGATAGAACGTTTTTTCTGAGCCATCGTGTAACTCATAGAATATACGTAGCACCAAATTTACAACATTTATGACGTGGCATTGCGGAGGAGTTTGAGTCATCGCGACCATCGAATGCAGGCCCCACTGTTGTGTACAAAATTGAGCATAAACAAACCACGTAAAAATTGAACATCGAGGTCTTGAGTTGAGAAACAGCTTCATTTTAAGGCGCATGCATCACCCTTACTGGAACGGCCCTCAGAGCTAAGGACGCCTGACATGGTTCAGGAAGAGAAGTTTGAGGTAGTTATAGTCGGTAGTCAGGCTTTAGTCAACGAATGTAATAAGAAAACGTGCAGTACCTTCAATTCTAACGACGAAGGACGATATAAGATGTTATCAAAAGTGACTATTTCAGTTGAATATGTTCTCCTTATTCTTCTATCACGTCACTGAAAAAATGTGCGATGACTTATCTGGGACATAATGAACAACACTTTTCGAATGAATTTTCCAAATACATACATCCAAACAGTTGAACAGCCCTTTGGATAGAACACAGGTTTATTTTCCTGGTTATCTTCGATCACAGACACTAAAATTGAAAAATGTATGGCACACAATACTTACAGGGTATATGGTATCACTGTTGTAATCTGAAAAATTGCAGCAATTGAGTGTGATCCTCCTTCTCCTGATCTGAACCCGATAGATTTTTCTGGCAGTTCATTCCGGAGTCCAAAGCCCGTGCTTTTTCCAGCAGAACAACTGAAGCTCTGACGCACTCCCTTAAATAGACATGAGAGGAAATTCCTTAAGATTTGCTCCAAAACACGGCACAGAGTTTTCTGAGGATACGCATGTTTGCGTTCACTTCAAATAAAATTGGTTATAGAATGATGTAAAGTCCTTATTAAATGTCACAACACTTATTTTGCTTACAAACCAAAATGAATGATATATATGCCATATTTTAGTCTGAGTTTGTCCTCACTGATTAGCTCATCACTGTACGTAGACTTAGTATTACATTACAGCTGCCAGTTGTACTCTTTGTTTCTCGCTCGCTTCACCTCTCAACCTCAAGATATGTGCCCTCGCTGAACTCTGCTGCAAGTGAATTCGATCCTTCAATAATTGTGGGCTGCGTGCTCAATTTGAGGAGCCGGAGGCGTTCTTGTCACCGTGCGCAGTCTGTTGAGGTCACCGCACCTGCGTCCCGCGGCCCGGCAGAGTCCCTGGAGCTCCCGGCTCACAGCATTTGTCCTTCGCCTGCTCAAAAGAAATGGACAGGTCTGAAATAAGGAGCGTTCAAAATAAATGATAGAAAGTTAAGAGTCGCTCCTTCAAATTCACAAATGTATACCAGTTTTTAGCACAAAGAATATTCATTTCGTAACTCTGATGCCATTTATTTCGTAATATGAATATCAGTTTTCTGTTATATAAATAGCAGTTATTTCATAACGTAGATACCAGTCTTTTCATTTCATCGTAGTATACTGTATAAATTCAAGAACAAATCGATCAATTTCCACATAACACTATGCATAAAAACCCGATTATCGATCAACGGAAAATAGAATTGGATCTACAGGACTACACATGCACGCATGTAGTTTAGGGTCTAAATTTCGCTGTGGTGTCGCTTATTTTTTCATCGGTTTCAATTTTGTTTTCGGTCGCCTATATGTCTTTGATCGCCTTTTGAACTCTCTAGTCGGAGAATGAGACCTCCAGGATTGGTCAAGATAAAGTCAAAACTTCAGTTGATGTAGGTATTGAACTCGTTAACGTGCCGTTGCGTCGAGCTCAGTGCAATGTTCCACTGAGGCTCCGGCATGTCAAGGCAGACCTCCATGATTTCGTCTACGCATATTAGCCATCGAAGACTCAGACCCTTCCAGTCGATCTAGCGCATACTTTGCGAAGAAGCATTCGCTCAGTCATTTTACACATCCCAATTACGTACTGTTTTCCAGCAGCATGAATATATAAAGCAAACTTGGTACGAAGTTCGAAACCGTGAGAGTGACATCACTAAGGCCGCCGTCACACGGAGACCAAATGGTAACGTTTCGTCATAATTTCCTACAGTCAGCGGCACCAATCGGTCTATCAAGCGCCACAAAACAGTTAGATTTCGGCCTTAGTTACACCAAGCTGGTCTCAAACTAAGGCTGAAATCTGACGGTTTCGTGGCGTTGGACAGACCTATTGGTGCCGCTGACTGTAGAAAATTATGACGAAACGTTACCATTTGGTCTCCGTGTGACGGCGGCCTTAGCCATCGTACTCTGGCACGCAAGTAACAAACTGATGAATAATGAAATATAATTCTTGACACACTTTAAATAAAAATTATCAATGCACGCTGAAATAAGTTAGGATAATGATAATAATATTTTTTAAATGTGAATATTGTTAGTAGATTTTGAGTCTCCAATGACGTGATGACTTTTTTTTCGCGGAATCGCGCTCTGTCGAATTCACCTGGTGTTCTCTGCACGCCATAATTACGGTTGGTGACAGTGACCAAAAACTCGAGGGTCTGAAATATTGGTAGGTCGCTCTCTCCTAATCTTTCTGCTCAGAGCCTGAGACGTTTCAAGGAAAGTTCACAGGTGCGCAAGGGCTCCGAAGTGTTCAGTGTATTGCACTGGCTTCCACAATTTCATCAGTGATATCTAATTTTAAACTTTTGTTGTGTTCACTCTTGTGTTCGACGCCTTTTTACTCGGCGTTCATCTGATCATTTCCTCCACTGATGTCTAGGTGGGAGATCATCACCCTCTCTAAGCGTTGGATATGATTACTTTCTTGTGGGAAAATTACACCCACCTTTTAGCAAGTGGTCGTTGCTCTCCTAGGAAAAGATTATCATCTCATCTCGGTAGGTGATTCTTGTTCTCCTAGCTGTAAATAATCCCCCTCCTTTAACATGCGATCGCTTTTCTTCCGGTTGAAAACCGTCACCGTTTTTCAAAAAGTCATCTCATCTTTTTACACAGATCCATTGTACTTTCTATTGTTTCTACCATAGTTTTCTCCTGATATCTACATACCTATTCCGCTACTTTTTGGTATGCATTCAATTTTTTGAAAGTTCAATTGCTCCGCTGTTTGTCTATCTAACCCCTCAGGCTTTAGATGGTGCTCGAGTATTTTTTCTCTCGGTCGTAACACACTTGCTGTTGCCACCGTGATGTCTCTCTCTGTCTATCCAGCAGCCTGGTCTCTCCCGGGCAATATTATCATGAAAGGTGTTGAAATAACAGAATTGCGGACCAAATTATTGATCCTGGAATATACCAAAGATTTCTGTTCAAGTTAAAGGTATATTTCAGTGAAATTTTAGAGTTCGCAATGACGGTTTTAGTCGGCCAATGGAAAATTATTTTCCGTTCACAGTTGCTCATCACAATGAATTACATATGTTCAAAATGATGATAAATCATTTCTACGCCGGTGATTGTCATACTTAAATACATTATCCTGTATTATGTTCTGTAATTCTCTTATAAATTTTATTATCATTAATTTTTTTTTAAAATTGTATTGGATGTTTACTGCATTAATTTTACTGAGCCCCACCCGTCTCTTTCCCTTATCATTTCCATCATAGAAATATAATTTCTCAAGTAAAATGATTTGATGACAAAAAAATTGTGTAAGTGCTCGCTCATTTCACTTTCGAAGCAAGATTTTTATCTATGGACAAGTTCATACTTCGAAGCATTGAGACACCGCTGCTAATGGAATTTCCCTCAAAATTTAATTGCCACCAGTTATGCCTTGGGCGGTGGCGTTGTGGGTGTCCTCTGGCTTCCGTAGGCCGCATTGCCTCATGGCCTCACCCCAATTGTTGCCCGTGTTCTCGCGCACATCACAAGGCCTTGAGGCCCTACCATGTTAGAGGAAACAAGGTAGAGTCATTTCTATGGGGGAAAATACACCTTCTCATGGTCGGCTAGCCAATAGAATGGCTTTATTTCAAACAAACTTTATGACGTCACCATTGAAACATATCGTTAGGCCAATAGTGGCAGGATTTGAGGCTAGCAGTGTTGTCAGATGCAATTTGAGCGTTGCTATTGGTTCATTGCCATAATGTCGGCATTGTCACACGGTCGACGAAGAAGACTGGTTTGACCCTACCTTGTTTCTCCTTCCGTGGGCCCTACTCACAACTGCTGTATATGTTCTCGTGCAGATCAGGGTTTGAATCCTTGCTCTTGGTTAATAAAGTTTCCGTGCTGGCCACTGAAACTTGAAGCCTCGCTCCCAACTGCTGTGCAAGTTTTCGATCTGACCGCGAAGTCTTGTGACTTTCAGCTCAGTGACTGAGAAGGGAGACTCACATCCTGCCTTCAGTTTATTCTTTTTTAATTCAACTCGTGAATGCAATGTGTGGCACTTTCACTCACAACCATTGGAACTGCAAGCACGAATTTAAAACCGACTTAATGAAGAATTAATTCGGATATTTTCAACTGAAACATGACTTGCATCAACTTTTACTTTTGACGTCTCTAACACTTGAGCAGCCTGAATTTTATTGTGCAGCTCATTCCCAACGATATGAAGGCTTTCAATGACTTCAAAGATATTCACATAAGTACGTATGAGATATGCGTGAGTACAATGGGAAGCATTTTAAAATCATATTGATTAGAAAGTCATTTACATAGTAACTAGTGTCATATTATACACTAATACTGGTTTGAATACTTTTATTTGTTAACTGTAATAGCGAAATAGTATTGTCGACGTTCCCTGAAATTCCCATGAAATTTAATCAAATGGTTTCTAGAATAATTGAAAAAAGGTTATCTCGTTGATAATTTGACACGCAGTGTAGACGCGCGGTGACAATCCGGTGCCAGTAAATAATGTGCCAATTGTTTCTTCAGATCTCGTATGTCCTACACATGCCAACTCCTGAACCCGAGCTCGTGTGCATATGAGTTTGTTCTTTCTCGAGTCATGGTTCGCGGTCCTTAACCAATCGGATTCTCTCAGCTGAAGTGCTAGGACAAGTCTTTGTCTGGGATATTTCCTGCCAAGCGTTGTCAAGGTGTTCTTTAGCATCGTGTTCGCTTCCAGTGGAGACATGTCCTACGAATTCAGACGACACAAAGTCATGCTATCGTTCCAAATCAAGATGATGGATAATAAAGTTCATGTTCAAGATTAAATCAATGATTTAACTTGATGTTCTGATGTAATAAACTTCGGTATTCAGGAATGCAGAAATGCATCCATAGGAGCGACTCATGTAAATTTGAAAATGAGAAATGGTGAAAAAAAAGCATCGTTTTCACCTGCATTTTTTGAAGCTTTCCTGTTATTGAACGTTAGGATCACTTTTTCTGAATAAACTTTTCTTGTTCATGATTTTTTCCGATGTCGAGGTTTTGCGCTGACCCCTTGAGATATATGCTCACCAGATCTTTTCAGCGATCGCTGTCGGGCTATTAAAAAGCTAAAAACTTTTAAACTACCCGATGACTCCAAAAATTTCATGAGGTAAACGTACGTCAAGAGTAGAGAAGAAATAATGCTCCAGTCGTTTTTTGCAAATCGTTGCAATCAAGAAAAATTATGAGTTAATAGGGTTGATTAGTTATCGACGTCACTTACCTTCCTGATCCCCTTATCTCCGAACTGGTGCGGGACTGTCGAGGGTAATGTGCACTCCCCGAAAACTTAATGCAGTTCTTTATAATCACATAGAAATTTGAGAATTCATAAGAATCCCTTATAGAGACACTGAATTCTAATAGTCCCATGGAAACACGGGATCAGGCATGAACTTCACGTGATGTCAGGCTTGCAACAATGGCTGCAACGTCGCACGTGGTTGGCTGGCTGCAGCTCTTAGGAATTCGGCGGACCAATGACAGCGCGTCTTGTATAATGGCTGTTGCTCGAGCAAGGTGTTTTGGCTGAATGTGGCTGCATGGCTTTTACCATGGCTGAGCCCTAGAAACTCTTACAACGTGGTATGGATGTTGAACATGTGTAAAGCCATTGCAATATATTGAAATGAATTGTCACAATGTGAGCTTGAGGGCAGTAAAATTTGATGAACGCTTCCATCATGAGCAACTTGAATTAGACGGGACCAAACCAAATCAGCTGTTTAAGATCATTAACCACTATAAGCTAAGAGATTCTCTTGACCTATCACACTACGTATTGCCCACGTTAACGAAAAAAGTTTATTATAAATATTTGGTTATTTTATTAGAAATTTTTTGAAACGAGGAATGAATTGGGTTATGAATTGTTAGAATAATTTGAAAAATATTAAAAATACTTTTCTTCATAGTTAGAAGTATTGCAAACATGAATTCTATTATAAGCTATGAAGCTACCATAAAATTACTCATGTTTTATGAAGCGCAAACGATTAACCATGAAATTATAAAATTTACTTGCACATTTGTGGCAATAGATCTGAGAATAATAGATATTTAGAATTTTTCGTGTAAAATCAAAAGTGTATTTAGTTTAAGCGCCTCTCGCGAACATGTGCGCAAGATTATAACCGTGGCATGGATGGCTGACTGTGACAGGCAGCGTGGCTGAAGGCTCAAGTCCCCATGTCGACTCAGGCCGTGTCTACTTCAGTCAGTGTGCGGTTAGGTTTGGTGTGGTGTGGGTGTGAAACGTTCCGGTGCTTTGTTCTTCTGTGTGCTTACCTAGACCATTTTCAGAGCCATTCTCTCAGTATGAACCTAGAAATGTTATTAAGTGCTGCTGAATTTGTGGAGAGGAGAGATAGAGGTGAGTGCGCGTAAATTTCTTGCTGCATTTAGGGACTTTCCTTTGTTTGAGAGGCAGCTGATCAGCCTGACCTGCTCTTGGGTCAAAATGTATTACAACTCTTTGCTTTTAATAAACTTTAACTCTTTGTAAACTTTTCTGCGCCTATTTTACGTCAGAACGACATGTGCCATCGTTGATAGAGAAGGATTCTTACATTTGAGCATCGCACATTTTGCGCGTTTGTATTGATTCTTGGAAGTCTATCGAACAACTTTAATATTCTAATCTTGCATCTAACTTTTCGCTCATGCCAAAACTTCAAAAGTGAAGGGCTTTTTGTTTTATTATACAATGCGTGGATTACCAGAGAGATTTTTTTCATGAAGGCACAACGAGTTTTAGAACGACGTTTTTAAATTGATAATCATATTCAATTAGAATTTGTTAAACGGCCTGCCATTTCTACTCGATGTTAGTAATGTTCAGTCTGAGTTCACGCATGCTAATGAATACGACCTTAACATCATCCAAATATATCTTCAGTTCAGTGGTCTTATTTTATACCTACGTAGCAGAGTATGAAATCCTGTACAGATAATATCCCATCCTGAGCTGCATTCACTCCCAACTTCGGGTCTGTTAAATTTCATAAAGATCAAAATAAAGAAGGCATTTATGATAATTTTTCAAGAAGGAGAATGAATTTCCGATCGATTTTGCGGTTCCTATTTGCTTTTATTTTTTTAAAGGGTTCATGTGTATTTTGTAATTCATGTGTATTTTGCAATTGCCATCATCATTTCTTTTTTAATACGGGGAATGTATTCTCGATGTATTGTGTAGTTATGCATAATGACTTTTAAATAACGGGGATCATTGATTCTCGATGTATTTTGTAGTTGCTAACTAGGAGAGCTTGATTCACGTGACCGTATCGATTGCTGCACTCTAACACCATGCCAGCAGGCGGCCTGTGCGCTCTGCCGCTCGCTGCGACTTGTGTGCTTAGTTGCAAGTAACGGCAAAGGCAAAGTAAAGGCAAAAGAAAAGTAAGGGCAAAAGAAAAGTAAGGGCAAAAGAAAAGTAAGGACAAAAGAAAAGTAAGGGCTAAAGAAAAGTAAGGGCTAAAGAAAAGTAAGGGCTAAAGAAAAGTAAGGGCTAAAGCAAAGTAAGGGCTAAAGCAAAGTAAGGGCTAAAGAAAAGTAAGGGCTAAAGAAAAGTAAGGGCTAAAGCAAAGTAAGGGCAAAAGCAAAGTAAGGGCAAAAGCAAAGTAAGGGCAAAAGCAAAGTAAGGGCAAAAAGCAAAGTAAGGGCAAAAAGCAAAGTAAGGGCAAAAAGCAAAGTAAGGGCAAAAAGCAAAGTATGGGCAAAAGAAAAATTTCAGCCAGGTGAATAGGGTAAAATTTCAGGATCGGTGGGCCAAAATAAATTAAATAGCTCACCAACTCCAGCCTAGTATAGGGTAGAATTTCAGGATTGGTGGATCGAAATAAATGTAGCTCACCAACTCCAGCCTAGTGAATAGGGTAGAATTTCAGGATCGAAATTAATGAAATAGCTCACCAAATTTGACTCGGTTGCGATTGTTCAAGCTTGGTTTTGTTTGGAATATAGTTGAGGAAAAAATGGTGGATGTCACACCTTATTCAAAATTCGTATTGTGTTGTGGCATGATGATGCAGTTTTACGTTCTTCCCGAGAACTTGCTAGTGATGGTATAGAGCTCGCCTGACACCAGCTTTTAAACGTGGTAGCCAGGTGTTGAGCTTTTTCAACGCTACGCTTTGACTGCGATGGATAGAACTGAAGTTCAATTTTAATTTCAAAATTTGTTATTTCTATAAACATTGCTGAGCCCATTGAATATCATCAATTTTAAAAGATTTTTAAACTTTTTCAAACGACCCATCGATGGATCGTTTCGCAGCAGGAAGAACTTCAGCACGGCCCATCCATCGATGGTCGAATCGCAGTCAACGTGTTAAATTCTGTACGAAGTATGACTGAATGGCTCAGCCTTTTGCAGTGGTCAGAAGAAATGTAATGCGGTAGCCCACCTGCTCCGATCTCGCCCTCATTCACTTCTCTAATTTTCGACCAGATTTCGATCTCTTGGTACAAGAAGTTGTGCATGTGGGTGTTCTGTGTAGCTATTATCTTACAGCTGCAGGCATTGACGTCAACTGCAGAACATGACTTCTGAAGCTTCTGATAGACGAGGTAGCTTGTAGTAAGTCCGGCCTCTAGCTTTACTTGTAAAAGTTTAAAATTATAGACAGATCTAACTTCCTTTCTACACGGGGCCTGTTCAATACTGAACTTAGTAAGCTTAAGATTCACAATTCTGATTCACTGAATTATTATTTTGATACTGCGAAATATCATCGACTGTCTCACGTGAAAAAATGTTTCAGCTCTTAATTTTCTGGTCGTTACTCGTTTTGAATTGGGATCAAGAAATGTTCATATTTGGATCGTCATTTTTCTGTTATAAAATGTGTCAGAAGAACAATGATTTGAAACATTTCCATGGTTGAATTGGGAATGTTATCGTTAGTTCTAGTATGGGTTCCTCACGCGTACGAGATCACAAAATTAGGTTATAGGTTATCGCACACCGTAAAATTACGACTCGGGTGTACTAGCTGCATCTGGGTCTCGTTCATTGAGGAGATTCACGGCGCTGTGCGAGGATGAGCATAGTGTATTATTTATGCGGCTAGTTTGATAAGAGTATGGCAACCGAATTATTCCGAGAGGATATTCAATTTTTTTTGACAGAACGGTGAAGCTCGACTTTATTCGATCTTCACGATCGGTGGTGGTTTGAATATTCATTAATTATAATTGTTAGCTTCTACTGCGTACGAATATTTCGTCACGTTTTTCCGTGTAAATAATGAATAATTTATAAACGATATTGAACAGAGGAGTGTCTAAACCATACATCGTTTCTCCGTTAGTAGAAGAAAGACGGAATGTTCATAGTATGAATTGGTCGAGAGAGCGGTGTTGACTGAATGTTCACCATATGTATTGGTTTGGACAGCGTTGTCACGGAATGCATATTGTCTGTATTGGTTGGGACAGTGTAGTTACGACTTAATGTTCATTTTACGTATTGGTTTGGACAGCGTTGTTTACTGAATGAATATTGTATGTATTGGTTGGGACAGCGTTGTTCACCACTACACAGCTGTTGTTGACTGCTGTAGCTGTTGTATATTGAATCTATTGTTTGGGACAGCGTTGTTGGCTGAATGTATTGGTTGGGACAGCGTTGTTGACTGCACGAAGATAGTATGTACTGGCTGGGACAGCGCAGTTGCGCGGGTAAGAACGTGAGGTGTTGCGCAAGTCCGCTAGACTCGACAGGTGCACACAGCGGGGCCACTTTCTACTTCGCTGGCTGTCCTGCCGCTCCGCATCAGTTTGCCGTTTGGCAATCTGTTCACGTCCGAGTGAGCCGTTCCTATGCACGTGTCTTTACGCGGCTCGCATTTTGAAAGTACTTTATTTTAAAGTAGAACAGGCTCCGGACTACTGACGACGTTTCCTTGACACGTGAAAGGTGGCTACAAAAAATGGATGAATTCTGACGCATTTGTGTCAATGTTGCCATTCTTTATTTAAAACTAACTTGAATGCAGTATGAAGAGGATTGTCTTCCAGTCCTCGATTTAGCGATCCTGAAGGAAAAGGTGAGAATTCCGCGTTTCGTTGGTGCCTGGTCGTGTTAGTTAACGGTCCAAGGCATGGGACGTTCGTCATAAATACCCTGGAGTTGCTACCTGCTGTAGATTTAACAGCATTGGCTGTGATAATGTTTTGAGATTTGCTTGTTGGTTGGTTAGAGAAGACTTTTACATTAGCACTGAATAACGGATGGTGGTCGATACTAGATACGGAAGTTTTCATTCTGATCTATTAACTGGTCAAGCAAGTCCGCTTTGTTCGTTTAATATTAAAATTAAATTCGTCTAATTCTTCAGTTGCTGTTTTTTTCGTGAAAATAACAACTCACAGTAGTCTCAATACGTTACTTTGAAACTAGCACGTCCCATTTTATTAGAACGCTGATAATAAAGATAAGAGAAATGATCTGTACACGTGACTGAACTGAACACGGAGTTACCTGTGCACTGCGCGGCCAGCTGGGCGGACTTGTCGAGTCGGAGTACATTTCTACATCCTAAAAATTTGATCATAAAGAGTAATCTATACGGTTAATGTTTTTTTTATTAAATGCGGAACTTGAGGATTTCGACTACAGAATAAGGAATACGTCTGGACTGCCAGTCCAGCTGCCTGAAGTGGGAAGTCTTGTCTATAGAAAGCGTATTGATCTGCGTGTCGTCCTACAAAATTTCGCCGCGTCAATCTACATTGAAGATTGATGGAGCGAGGGTCGCACTCTCGTGCTTATGCATATATAATGACGTATGCTCATTTTATTTATTTATTCTTTTTCAGTAAATTTAAAATAATTACGAACTCGCGTTATCAATCTGAGGAAAACTGGATACGTAACGAGGAAGAAAAGTGTACGGTATTAGCTTTCATAACCATTATGAATAAATTTACATTAACAGAGTAGATGGGTTAGTTAATTATTCCTGGTCTGTTTTGTGTAAAATGGAAAGCAACTCCTTAGATTTATTAGCATTTTAAATAATCTATTGTATTTCTGTGTTCAAATTCATCGATTTCATCACTAACCTTTTAATGCTTTATTCAAGTTCATCGATATGAGCATAGACGTATTAATGCTCCAATGAATTTCATCGATAATAGCCATTAGCCTGTTATTACTCTATTCAAGTTCATCGACGTAACCATTAGCTTAATGATGACGCCGCCAGCGTCGGTTTCGCGTGCGTGCGAACGGAAGACTCAAAGTTCCCGCGCTGTCGCGCGATCGATGAACGGTCGATGCTGGCGTGTTTCAGAGGCCTCCTGCTGTTGGAGTGGGGCGGGCGCAGAGAAGGGGTGAACTTCCATTGATGCTTCCGCTGCTGCTTGTTTTCACGCACGCCTCAGCTTGCGCAGAATATCAAGCAACACACGTGTGCGCGCTGTTTGACGTTTTTGTGCTTCTGAGACTATTTTTTGAAGTTATGGCTTGTGATGTATATGCAGATGGATTTGTTTATTCTTTGAGCGTCGAGTAAGGCTTTCAAAATTACGGATGTTTTTTTGGATTCTTATTAACGTTCATTGTCGATAATGCAAATCAGCAGCCCTGTGCCGTTAATTAGTTTTTATATTGATGGATGGTTATTTTTAAAAATCAATAAAAAATCAGAGTGAGGCTTCGTACTCTACTCCTCGAGAATTATCTTTCCAGGGGAAAGAGAATTCCCTTCATAATTTTCTTGCCAGGGGAAAGATTATTCCCTCCGTATTTTTTTGTCCAGCAGAAAGATTATCCCCCTGAAAAGTTTTTGTCCAGCAGAAAGATAATTCCCCTCATAATTTTCTGTCCATGGAGAAAGGTAATTCTTTTGCGCTGTCTGCGGTGAACGGAATTATCTATCGATGGATATACTGTACAGTAGGAGCGCCCCTAGGGGATATGTGGGCCACCTTAGCGTTTTTCACCGAAGTATGCTTTAAGGTTTTTCCCGTGAGTGTACTGGGGTGCACCTCAATGGTAACCCTAGCTACCTAGAACAGAATCGGCATTACCTGTTGCAAGAGTCGGTTTCGGGTTTGGATTTGCAGCTAGGTAAGTCTTTCATTCTTTACTTCTACTGCTTTCGTTGGGAGGCTGGTGTATTGAGCAACCAACCTCCTGTACGGGTGTCCGTTGTTCAATCTTTGTTTTTCCATATTTTTGCTTCAGAGATATGTTTACGTCTTTTTTCGCCTACGTTACGAGCTGTGCCAACCGAAAGGTTCAATTTTTTCGCTCATATGGTACCACTCAAACTTGGCTACCACTATCTCTGATCATCGTTTAATAAAGCGGAAACGGAACTTGAACATAGAATGTCAAAGTGATAATTTCGTAGAATTTAATCCTGTAGAACATGACCACATTTTTTTCGTATGCAAGATTAAGCGTTTTTGAATCAGTTCTCTTATTCAAGTAATAACGGTCGCAGTTTTTCTAATGTATAATATTCAATTAGCTGCTTACAATAGTATTAAAAAGTGTGCACGATGTGTTGCCCGTTTCCAAGTTTCATTAGTTATTGGGAATATATTGGAAATAAATTGTAAACTCAAAGCTTTTCAGTTGCCTCCCGCATTAATAAGCGGAGGTCTCTCATAACGACTCGCAAGAGATAGAGACAGCACATTACCAAAAGATTTATGAAAATAAATATGCGATTCATTGCACTACACTTAATTCCATTGAAGTTGTAGCGCATTGAACGATACGCAACACGATATTTTTTTATTTACCTAAGTTTAAGGTCTTGCAGTAGTACTGTCAGTTATTTGGAACAAATTTAAAAAGATAACTTTTCGATTCTATTCACATTAGACATAAGATAGAAACTTTTGTAAAATAGCGTTTTATTTCGTTCATAGTACTTAACTGACGCGGCGAGGTCAATTACCATTTGAACGTTTGCAGCGTGCTGGCGAAATGTAAAATGCAAGCACTATTGGAGAACGTGAGTTGTTAGTGGGTCTAGGATAGATCATTTGAAAAAAATGTTTAAGAACTCTCTAAGAATGAGTGTTCATGTTAGAAGCAGGTTGTACGAGATGAGTTTGGGTGCTTTTCATTCTTTGTTTATCCCATAGGTTTGTTACTTTTAACAATAGCCACTTGTTTTCCGCACACGTGAAAATTTGTGTCTTCTCATAGTGATGACTTGAGTGTGACTGTGTTTTTTTAAAGTTATTCTTAGTAGTACGTCTTGTGTGTGTTTACTGTGTTCCGTAAAACACCGATACCTACTAATTTGTTTTATCTACGTGTGTTTAAATAGACATGTTAGTTTATTATTGCCGCAACTCAACCAAACAGAGGAATGCAATGATCATTGTAGAACTAACCTAATTTATGCATCCAAATGTTAGATAAAAAGCGTTTTTTTAAAGGGAGGGCTGTAATCTAAATAGCTTGATGAAAACAAATTAAAAGTAGTGTGAAAAGTAGTTGTGTACCGTATTCCAAGACTAATATTGGCGATATTGTCACGGTATTTTTAATGTGTAAAAGTTTGATCTTCGTTTTTCAACTTGTGAGCATGGGCCGATTTAATAATGCAAGTTATGAAATTTAATTTATGAGAGTTGCTTAGAATAGATCGGAAATTTTAGTGGAATGTATGTAGATTTTGGTTGCGGTTGTTTTATTTTGTTAATTGTGCGCGAGGATATGTTTTAGTTGGTGTTCTATTCAATAATATTTCGCTCCTGGCATGAAGCTGGTGCTAAGTCATCTAGTCAGTGGCTACTACGGGAACATTTCGTCACTGACGATCATCGTATGTTGCCGTTCTTTGATGAACCATTTTATTGCGTATATAATTAATTATATTAATTACGTAATTTATATTTTCTGTTGTTTTCTAAACACCATTTTGACACTTCATGTGTCATTGTAATTTCACTGTTGAACGCCTGTCAAATATGAATAAGAAATTGTAACCGTTTTTTACGCATTTGCTCGTCATCGGGGCTTGCTTTTGTAAGTGTAACTGTAATTTTTCCGTATGTGATGGGAATAGAAAGCATACACGCTTCTCGAAGCACAAATGCACGCTTCTACCAACGTTTGTCATCATCAAGAAATTCGTAATTTGGTTCCTAGATTATGAAACTTATAACAACATCATCTTGGTTTTAAATAAATGTAGATTTATCATTCAAGTGTATCTGTTCCTGTTGGAATTGAATTTACCTGACGCTCGTCAGTAGCGCATTCTATTGTTCCTGGGCGTGATGCTTGCCAGTACCAGGTATTTCGGAAGCTGGTACTCGTCATAGGTTCCTCGCGTGGGGTGGGCTTATAACAACGCTACTTAGCCGGCCGGTGAGCAATCGATTTTAGAGTGACCACCTGACAGGGTTTGTTAGTTGCGTCGGTAGAAAGGGTGGCAGCTCGCCTGCCATTGGGAACCGATTTCTGACCTCGTAATGAACCGCTCGTTTTTCTTCCCGGAGTCATCATTCTGCCTCTTGATGAATCAATAGCGTGTCATTTGGGATCCCTCATTCTGCTGCTTAATGAACCACAAGCCTGCCGTGAGGAATTCATCGCTCTGTCACTAGCTTAACCTTTAACCTTCCGTTAGAAAATCAATATCCTACCTCTAGATAAGCCCCCTAACCCTCCACTAGAGAACCCCAATTGTGTAGCTCTATATGACTGCTGGTGCTGCCATGCACGCTGTCACGCGATTCGTTTGGTTGTCGTGCTTCGTTTGGTTGTCGTGCTTCGTTCAGCGAGCTGCGTGGGGCCGTGTCGGGGACAGTGTCAAGTTGGGGCCGCGAGGTTTTGTGAACAATAACGACTCGGATATTTGAAAAAAATGAGGCTAACTTACGCGTGTAAGTTAGTCTCTTTTATTCTCAGCTATAACTTGAATCAAGCTTAGTGTAAGTTGAATAACTTTTACTAATTTTTATGCCCTACGAATTCAGGTTCACATGAGATGATGTTTAACTAGAGGGGGACCAGTATTTGTGTGAACTCGCTTATATTAACTGCTTTTTATAGCCAACCATAAGATAAAAAGTTGATTTGTTATCAAATTGAAATCTTACGGCGACTACTAGTTGAAATAGGAATTCTTAGAAGGAGTTCAGTGCTGTCGAGTTGAGCGCTGAAATTGAGTATGCAGCCGTGAAGTTCAAGTTCTCTTCACACTAAGGGTGATGAGAAGTACAACGTGCATTTATCGTTGGCTAAAATTTGAAGTGGTTTCAGTTGTATGGTTGTAAAAGGTTCACCTTCTCACTTTCTCTTTTCATCACAGTATAGGTGACCGATGTATTAATCCAACGACTCCCTGCTCGAATACTTACAATTTTCGTCCAATTTTCAGACTTCTCAATACAAGGCAGCCGGTATTGTAGGGCGTATGCAATTTTCTCCTACACGTCTTGTTTAAAGCAGTGCATTATACGTTGTTTTTCTGTCGATTAATGTGTAAACCACTAATAGGAAAGCTCGTTCAGATAACGAGCTTCTCCGTTCACTTGCTCGGGCTGGTCCTATACTCCACCACAGATCGAGAACAGTTGTGGGTGCACCAGTATTTAGGCCTTGAGCTTCTGCGGGGCTACGCCCAGTTGATTGCTAATATGGGGCTTGATCATTCTTCCAAGCTTGGTCTCAAAGTCTTGTTAGTCAGCAGGCAGGTACACGTGCTGTGTCGTGAAACAGTTGTTACTTCATCAAGTTATTCTTGAGTTTCACCCCGATCACGTCGAAGATTATACTTTCATTCCGTTCGGGTTTTTGTTCTTTTCTTGATTTTCGCTGGCTAGACTCCCCAGGAGTATGCAACTATTTCACCTAGGGGAATTAGCGTTCCCTGGGGAAAAATGTGAGACCTCGAGTTGGAAGTCTGGTAATTTTTTAAAAATAAAATAGGTTTCTTGTTTCGTTCCGGACCATCTTTCTTCTGTTCTCTGCTGTCCTGTTTTCAGCAGCTATTGCTCTCTTCTCTCTTCTTCTACTTTTACCTAGTATCATGAACTTTTTTCAACCTTTCTGTTTTTATGCGCAGGGTATTGGGGGCATACCTTGTACATAGATTCCCCGTTTCAGTTCGAGACTTAATGGTCCCTTCTCTTCTCTCTCTTGAGGTCGCCTTTATTGTTGCTACGAAGTCTTGAAATAATATAACATGTAATGACAATAGTAGTAATTTGTTACGAACCATCATTCTTCGGTTCAAAGCTGTCTTTTATTCTAGTACTTTCTACTTTTTTCTTCAGGTTTTATCATGTTTCATGAAATTTTTTCAATCTTACCGTTTCTATACGCAGGGTATGGGGGGCAGACCCTGCGCTTGGATTTCCTGTTCCCTTAATTCCTCCATACTAAATGGTGCTTTCTTCCTTCCTCTCCTGCGGACACCTTTGTTTGGGTTAGGGAGGCTTAGACTAACTTAGAATCTAATCTTATAATCTAGTCTTACAATCTAATTCTAAAATCTAATCTTGGAATCTAATATTAGACTCTGGTCTTATAATCTACTTTTAAAATTTAATCTTGAAATTTAATTTTAGAATCAAACATTAGATTCTAATTTTAGAGTCTAACTTTGAGTGTCCATCCTCGTCAGGGCTCTTGGGGGACACACGCCCTTCAGTCTCACCCCTATGCCTCCCCATTGCCGAGCACGAAATCCAGATAAGTGCGTATTGAATTTCCACGGTAGATTGTTCACGTATTATCCTTGCTCTTTATTTGGTCGTCGTAGTTACTACCTAGTGCTTGCGTGCCTGTTGTTCTTTTAAGCTAGCATTTATTTCATATTTCTGGGGCCTTGCAAATTGCGCATGCTGTTTTGCAACTAAAGCACTTCGATGACATGCACGCCAAGCAAGTGTTGAGTTCTTCATTATTCCGTGACTTCGTGTGATATTACTCTACACATGCTTCAAGTGCCGTATTTTCCTTTCTTTTCTTGTGAAACGCTGATCATTTCTCCTGTTAATTTATGGTCTCCGGCACGCACAGCTTTATTTGTTCTGTATTTGTAAGCCACGCAGCAGTACGTCTATTTCGAACGTAGAAGCAGCATGTGATCTAGGCAAGTTAAGTGCTAACAGGATCAGGGCTACTGGCCGCGTCTTCGCGTATCCTCAGCTGTTGTGCTGGACTTTTTCATGGCATCTTTTATGTATTGGTGATGCCGTACTTTGTGATATAGCATGCCATGTCAGGCATGACACAGCTTGTCATGTTTGCCTATACTGAGCTGTATCTTGTCATTCCTTGTCAGGTGTTGTTCATTTCCATGTGTTGGTGGTGCGTTACATCTTATCTGATGTGACGTAATCAATCAGCCTTACCTTATGTTTTTTGACATGGAATTTCCTGTGAATTATCACAGAACTTTATCGTTCATATTTTGTTATTGAAAAAAAGGCACTCGAATTAAACTAGAACCCATGTGACGACTCATCACTTTCTTCTTTCGTAAAATTTATCAACCTAATTAATACTGCAGATTAGATGACATAGTCAGCAGCTTGCTGGACGAGTGCGTGTCTTTGAACAAATATTCATTTTAATTGGATGAAATTACAACGATTCAGGTTCATTTGTCTCTGAAAATGAGAACATTCTAAAACAGTTGAAGACTAAGGTTGTGTGAAGTTGTGTAATAAAATATTTGTTGAATGCTTTTATTTCGCCGTATCACTAGAACTCGTTTCACTCAATGGCTATGCCTTCGCTTTCCAGTTTTTTCTTCCAGAGTCCATAAAAAACAGACTCGTTAGTCATGGTGGCTTGAGCTGTTATAATCTCTTTGTTTGTTTCCTGCTTCTGTTGTCGTTGTGGTCGCAAATCCGACGTCGTTGTCAGTACTGCCCTTGTGTTGGTGTCGGTGTTTAGCCTCCGCTAATTTTGAGCCCCCTCCTAATGCGATAATCTCCTTCTTTGTTCGTGCTCATGCTTAAAGTCATCCTTCTCTCAGCCGTGCCGTGACGCATGCTAGGCTGACACAGAACTTTGGTTTTTTATTCCTTCCTTGGGATGCTGCCGTGCATTAATTTTTTGCCACGCAGGTGGAATAGCCCTGCTGGGCTTTGACAACTGTGTACTTTAATATTTTGTTGCTATAGAATGGTGTAAAGGGGAAAATTTTTAAATTTCTTTTTTTGTCATAGTACTGTGAATAAGTGGACGCTTCGTTGAGGTTAGTCATGCACAATAAACATGTATGTGCACGTTCCGTAGCAAGTTGCTTGCGTCGTTAGGCGTTAGGAGATGATCGACTGCTAAGAAAGCTTATCTGTTCTGAAGTGTGGTTGGCTTATTCTTGTGTAAGTTGAGAAGTTAGTTTCTCTGGGTGATAATAGAAATCAGAAGGTAAAGTTGAGTTGTGCATGCGTCATTACTAATGGGGACTGAGTTGGTATTCGTGTGAGGTATGCAGATAATTATTGAGATATTTTGCTGTAGAACCTTCGAGATAGTTGTCTTGTCCCCTAGGTCACCGGACCAGTCTTCCATATCCTGATTTCTATCGCATATACACAAGTTTTCCTCATGACGATAAGATTGCTCCACTTGTTATACGTGATATGTTCATGTTCAAAGTGCATCAGGGTCGTAGGGAGCCTGACTTCTCAGTTTGACGCTTTTGTGGTCAGATTTTCTAGTTAGAGCATTTCAATGACGAAATTTTCCGGTAACCTTGCTGAGTTGCCAGATGCTGAGTGGTATTAATGGCCTACTTGCATCTGAAAAGCGCCCAAGATAGAGAAATATTGGCCTGAAAGGCCATTCCTGATCACAGCCCACGTGGTCGAAGCAGACAGCCTTAGACATCAGCTGATGTGTTCTTATCTGGTGTGGGTGGCCGACGCGGAGGGCGGGAGGTGGGTGGGTGGGGCACCTCGACTGTGGTTTGCCCACATTGTCTTGTTCCTACTTGATAACTTCGGGTTCGGATGTACTCTATTTATTTGGATGAGTTAATTGTCCCTCCTTGATAACTTCGGGTTCGGATGTACTCTATTTATTTGAATATGTGAATAGAGTGTCCGTGCTCGTTGTCTTAATCATTCGCCTCTGTCCAGATGCGGTGTTGTTAATTTTTTAAACGGCTGATGATACATTGTGTTTTCATCTTTATTTCTTAATTGCTGACATGCAAGCGTTTTCTGATTTGAATATTTTCAAAGGAGAAAAATTATGATTGAAAGCAATAATCGGTTTTAATTTTGCATTGAATTAAAAGGGCTTCTATGCACACCACTAGTGGTAAATTGACATGTGTTGTAACCTTGCAAAAGTGGGTGGGTTTGTAGTTGACTGAAAAATCTCCTAGCATTTCATTTGATTGGGCAAATTTAACTAATGTCTGAAATATTGCTTTCAATACTTGTTTCAATACTTGTTTCAATAGTCCGAAAATTATTCATTATAATTTATGGAAAGTGCATGTCGGAAACGAGATTACCATTATGCTCTGTGCGCTTCGCAGAAGTGGTAATAGATGAGGCATAACCTTCTCTCTTAACTCCTCATGCCAACGCCGGCTGTTCTGCCTCCGCTGATGGGAAAGCGTTTTGCCGGTTTTGGATTGTGATGGTTGCTGTTTAGGCCTGATAGTTGGTGCGTATTCTCTACCTTAAGAATCGTTGTAATAACACGTAGTTGGTTGCTACATCAGTGTGGAAACTGGTCAGAAACTGGTTAATGGTTTTGTAGCGGCTAATGGGTTCTTCAAACTGGCACAGTTCTCTAGACAGCCATAGCTGAGGTAAATCGAACAAGGATTTCTCTTCTAAGCATGAATTTCTCTTCGCATGAATTTGCTTCATAGTGAGTAGTCCAATTTTTGACATTTTTTGCTTAAACTCTCATTTTGACTCAAATGAACCCTTAGCAGACGTCATTGATTTTATTTATGTTTGGTCAGGTTGTTGAGTCGTATTTTTGTGCATCCGCGTGAGTTCAACACATTTTACTTTCCTTGTAGGAGGAAAGATATTAATGGTGCTGAATGAGTGCTCAATAATATTACTGAGGTCCGAGGTGGCTTATTCGTTACCATACTTGGCGTTGGGCAACAGTTAAAGAATAATAAATGAGTGTCGTGGACCTTGTCTACGCAACTAATGAACTGTTGAGTTGTTTAAATTTATGATATTTGCCATCTTCCTAAATTGCACTGACAACTGCAACTGGTATATGGAGCGTATCCCTGATTGAGAGATGCGTCAGTTTGAAAAATTTCTTACACTTGTGTGAATTGAGCTTGTTGATTCCAGCATGTACCTTCTGAATTAACCTTCCGCATCGAAACTTATTTTACTCTAATTTAGAAGTATTTCAAATACGAGACGTAATAAGTTCTGAACATTTCTATTGCAAGCGCATTTTTAACATAATACCTAATTTTCTACTGAACACCGGTACTCGATTTCAAAGTTATTGATAAATTCTCACTTAGACAGTAACAATTAAAGTGAAATAATATTAATAGATGAACAAATGGAATCTCATCGTGTAATTAGAAATAATTTCTCAACTAGAAATTTACGCACATCGGGGAAATCCATTACAGCTAGGTGGTGTTTATTGACAAATTTTACTGTTTGATTCTGAGTTTTGTACTCAATCTTGGTCCACTGGCGCACTCAGTCGTGGTCCACTGGAGCACTCTATCGTGACCTACATCATAACTCAGAATCACCGCAAGCACTTGGTTGTCATTTACTTCGAATACTGAATCGTTATGTGCTTTACTACATAATCTGATTCACTTTGCTTCTCAATCGTGATTCGGTTGAGTACACAATCGCGATTCATTTGATCAGTAATTGTTGTACTGCTGAAAGCGAGTTTTCCCAGAAATTTACTTGCCATTGAGTCTTCTTTCCCATCTGTGCCGCTAGTCGGCAGCCAACTGAGCTAGGAATGGTCAAAAAGTTTGAAAACTTCATTTCTCAAGTTCTTTCGGAGTTTTGAGCCCGTACTCGTAAAGCTAGTTCATGAAATGTCTCGTGACGAAAGCTAGGAGCGTTTCATCTATGCTCCTTTAATATCTTGATTCTGGATGAAATAGTTTTTAATTTTCTAAGTTTACTTGGTGAAAGTTGGCCTCAGTTGTTTAATGTTCACAGGAATTAATTCTCTTTGTCACCTACATTCGTGATTCACTTTGGGGCCACAATGTTGACTTGGAAGGAAACCCTAGTAAGTTACAAAATAAAATCGAACTTTACTTTTCTATGGAAACGCTTCAATTTGGTTACAACTCTTCAACTCACTTTTCTACTTGGGAAAAAACTTGGTCCTACATTGCTAAGAATTTGTGGTAAGTATTAATGGTGATGTGTTGCAATGCATCGTGCGGATTTTGCTGCTGCTGTAGAGATGCCATTACTAATTTTCAATTTATTTTTCTACCTGGCACAATCTTGGTCACACATTGCTAAGAATTTGTTGCTAAGTATTAATGTTGATGTGATGCAGTGTATTGTGCGCATGTTGCCGGTCGTGGAGAGGTGTCGTACGCCTCAATTCGGTCACTACTTTTAAACTCATTTTTCTACCTGGCCTAAACTTGGTCCCACATTGCTGACAAGTGGTGGCGTTATGGCGATGTGATGCAGTGCACCGTGCGCATGTTGCTGGTGCTGGAGAGGTGGCGTTTGCTTGCCTCCTTGTTCTACGAGAAGGCGTGCTGAGGACGACACAATGCGCCGCTTGTTGCTATGCAGTGAGCTTGTGCGAGGTGTCTGCTCCTATCTCTGTACACAGAGGATAACAGTGCAAGTGTTGATTGGCTTGTCTGAAATACTGCGTAGTCACACAAATTCCTGATCAGTTTTACTCACTCTTTACCTAGGTCACATCCAATCCGTCAGAAATTATGGTATGCAACAACGATGATTATGGTCGAGATCTTCGGTTGTTTATTATCGAAATATCCTCCA